>PUFA01000691.1:0-113594 GCA_003508835.1 Eonycteris spelaea | reverse complement strand
TTTTTTGTCTCCCCATTATGGCTGCCTCCCTGTGTTTGTTATTAGGTAAGGCTCCTAAGTTTCTCAGTGTTACCAGAGTGGCTTTATGTAGTAGGTATCTTGTGTTCCCCAGTGTCACAGTCTTCCCTGGTCACCTGAGCAAGGTGCTCAAGGTGTGTCTCTTATGTGAGTTGTGTCCCTCTTGATGTAGCTGAGCCTTGGTTGCTGTTTGAACTTCGATGGGAATAATTGACCCTTGGGACTGAAAGTTTGTGAGTACTGGCCAGTGAAAGGCCAACCCTGCAGAGTAGCATTCACTTTAACAGAGCTCTGGTGCCTGCCCAATCTTTCCTGCTAGTGTGTTTTCCTCAGATGCATCCCTGGGTGGTACTTCAGCTCTATCAATGGTGGAAGCAGGCCACTGGGTATGCCAGCCCAAAGGTCTCCTGGGAGGGGCCAGCCACAGGCCAAGTTCAGCCACAGCCTGTGTACTTCCTGGGCCACCTGGTAAGAGTCACCAAGCAATCCACAGATGGCTGGTACTTGTGCTGAGCTTAGAAGTGCCTCAAGAGGCCAAGCCAGAAACCAACTGACTGCTACTAATGACGGGGTTAATGCTGCTCAGCAAGAGTTATGGAGCATGCCAAGGCCAGCTGCTGCTTCTTCAGGTTTTGTGAGACTTTGAGAGATTTCAGGAAAGTCTTCAGCATGAGCCAAGACAGGCCATTTATATTGAATAAACTAGAGGTCCTGAACCCTCGGGCTGAAGACAGGAACCAATCTGTGGCCTTTTAGTTACTGGTCTGCACAGCAGGAGGTGAGCAGTGGGTGAGCAAACAAAGCTTCACCTTTATTTGCAGCCATTCTCCAGTGCTAGCATCACCACCTCAGCTCCACCTCAGATCATTAGGCACTTGGGCGAGCCAGCAAGTTGGGAGAGGCAGAGTCTCAGGGAATCCCCTGGTTGGAGTGACCTGTGTTATCCAAGCTGATGGAGACTCAGGAATAGTGGCTACCTGCATCTGCATGCTGGGAGAGGGCAGAACTCAACCAAGGAACAATGGGTACTGGCAGTGCTTCTGTCTGGGTAAAAGCCACCCTTCCAAGTCCTCGCCCTGAAGCCCAGCAACTCAGTGTCTCCCTATGTGTTTGTGGCACTCCTTGAGTGGCTGGCCCAGTGCCGGAGCTCAGAGTAAGTTAGTCTGTCACTGAATAATCCAGGCACAGGCACTTTAAGAGGATTGTTTGCTACTCTCTTAGACTTCTGTCTCACTCAACCACAATCTCTGCTGTTTTTTCTAGCCAGAGGTTCTGTGCACTTCTCTTCTCGGTACTTGGACCTGATAAGGGTGCCAAGACTGTATTCAGTGAAGAAAATTAAAGGCTTTTCAAAAAATAGTACTGGTTTGGTGGTGATAAAATCCTTTAGTGTTTTCTTATCTGAGCAGCTCTGTATCTCTCCTTCAATTTTAAATGATAGCTTTTCTGGGTAAAGTAGCCTTGGTTGTAGGACCTTGCTTTTCATTACTTTGAATATTTTGTTCCAAGTCCTTCTAGCCTGCAAAATTTCTGTTGAGAAATCCTCTGACAGTCTTATGAGAGCTCTCTTATAGTTAACTAACTACCTTTATCTTGCTGATTTTAAGATTCTCTCATTGTCTTGAACCTTTGCCATTTAAGTTTTGATATGTCCTGATTTGGGTCTCTTCTGTTTCATCTTGTTTGGGAGTCTCTGAGCTTCCTGGACATGTATGTCTATTTCCTTTGCCATATTAGGGAAGTTTTCAGTCATTATTCTATCAAATAAGTCTCAATCTCATGTTTCTTTCTTCTGCTGGTACCCCTATGATGAGAATGTTGTTATGCTTGCTGTTGTTTCATAGGTTCCTTAAACTATCTTCATTTTTATTTATTTTTCTTATTACTGTTCTGATTAGGTGTTTTCTACTACCTTGTCTTTTAAATCACTGATTCAGTTTTCTGCTTTATCAAATTTCCTCTTGATTCCTTCTAGTGTATTTTCATTTCAGTATTGTATTATTCATTTCTGACTGTTTTTTCATGGTTTCTATGTCTTTATTATGCTTGCTGTCTCTTTGTTGAAGTTCCCACTAAATTCCTTAAGCATCCTTACAACCACTGTTTTGAACTTTGCATCTGATAGATTGCTTGCCTCCATTTTGTTTTGTTTTATTTTGTTTTCTGATGTTTTCTCCTGTCCTGTCTCTTTATTAGGGATGTGTTTTTGTTTCCTCATTTGTTTGCCTCTCTATATTTGTTCCATATATTATATAGATTTGCCACACCTCCCAGTCTTGGCAAGGTGGCTGTGCATAGTTAAGTGTCCTGTGGGGCCCAGTGATGCAGTCTCCCTGATCACCTGTGCTGGGGCTCCAGCACTTTCTCTTGTGGGTTGTGTGTGCCCTCTTGTTATAGTTGAGCCTTGAAATTATTCTCATGTCAGTAGGTGGAATTGACCCTTGGGCTTACTAGCTATGAGACTTGGCCAAGACCACAGCATAGAGCTGCTGTGTGGTGGCTAATCCTATGGAGCAGGGTTCATCCAGAGGGCTCTGGTGACTGCCAAGACCACCCTTTGTGTGTGCCATGTTTGGGGCTGTTTGGGTGGTATTTTCTTATAATTTAAAGTTGCTCACCAGGTGTACTGGCTCTTGGAAGGGGACCCTGTGCAGCTGCTGCATGTTACTGCTCTGGGTCTACCTGGTAGGAGCTACAAAGTGATCTGCAGTTGGTCACTGCCTTTGCTGGACTTGGAGGTGTGTGGGAGAGGACATACTGTGAATCAAGGCTGGCTGTCACTAGTACCAGGCTTGGGGCACCTCAGCTAATGGCCCAGGAAACCCCTAGGCCTGTGATAACCTGCCAGCTGTCCATAAGTCTCAGCTGCTGAAAGAACCTCAGGTGCTATGGGCAAATGGGGGTTGAGTTAGGTGGGTTCTCAGGGAGTCAGCAGGATTGGGCAAGTGGTGTTCAATAGGTTAATGTAGATTCAGATTTGGTGCCAGTGCTGAGCCTGAGGCTGCTTTGCAAACATCTTAGAGCCCACCAAGGCCAGCTGCCATTCACCTGGGCCCTTGGACACCCTAAAGTTGTTCAAGAACAACTGGAGTGCGGGCCAACGAGCTTCATGAAATCCTCTGGCATTGTGCAAGTTGGTGCAGGCAAAGTCCAAGAGAGTCACCAGGGTGGAGTGAGTAGAGTTTACCAGACCAATGAAAGTTCATATTTGTCCATGTGGGGGGAGGGCTCAACACAGGAAAGATTACATCCATGTGCTGGCTACACAGGAGGAGGGCAAACCACAGGGATATGGCAGCTTTTCCTTCAGCTTTTGCCCTAAAAACACACAACTCAGTTTCTCCCTGTATGTTTCTGGCACCTCCCAGCTGCTTTCCCTCAGTCAAACTTCAGAGTAAGTGCCTGGGAGTGAAGGAGTCTGTGTGCAAGAAACACCTGGGTTTCCCATAGCCTTCTCTCTCACTCAGATGGCAGAAGCCTCACTGATTTTCACAGCCCAATGTTGTGGGGGCTGTTCTTCCAGCACTGGTGCTCCAAGCTAGGGAGCCCATTGTGGGGCTGCCCCTGGCTGTTCGGGGCAGACATCTGCAGTCAAGATATTCCTCCCAATTTTCAACTGCACATGGATACAGGGCCAACCAATTTTGCATCTCTGCCATTCCTAGCAGTCTCAAGGTGTCTTCTTTATATCCTTAGTAATAGAACTTCTGTTCATCTAATCTTCGGATGATTCTCCAGGTTGATTGTTGTATATTTCATTTGCAATTTTAATGTGGTCATGGAAGGAGGCAAGCATACTATCTTGACTGGAACCTCTCTTTTTTCCATTTTTTAATTGCATTTTTTGAAGTTTTAGGAACACTTTACATATTCTGGCTATTAAACCCTTTCATATATATGTTTTCCAAATATTTTGTCTGATTCCATATGTTACCTTTTCACTCTGTTGTTTCTGTTATTTAATGCTCAGAAGTTCTTAAGTTTGATGTATTTTATCTATTTTTTTTTACTTTTATTGTTCTTATGGTATCATATCCAAGAAATCATTACCAAAGCCAATGTCATGAAGATTTCTTTCTGTTTTATTCTAAGAATTTTATAGTGTTAGCTCTTACATTTATGTCCATTTTGAGCTAATTTTTGTATATGTCATAAAGTAAGGGTACAAATTCATTCTTTTGTATGTGGACATCCAGTTTTCTCAATATCATTTAATGAAAAGACTTTTTTCCCCCACTGAATGGTCTTGACACCCTTGTAGAAAATAACTTGATGATATATGAGAGAGATTTTTTATGGACTCTCTATTGTATTCTATTGAACTGTATGTCTCTTCATGTCAGTGCCACACTATTTTCATTGCCTAAGTTTGTAATACATTTTGAAATCTATAAGTGTGAGACCTCCAACTTTGTTCTTTGTCAAGATTGTTTTGGCTATTCTGGTTACCTTGAGATTCCATATGAATGTCAAGGTAGATTTTTCTATTTCTGAAAAAAAAAAAACACCATTGGGATTTTAATAGGGGTTGAGTTACATCTGTAGATAACATCAAGGAGTCTTGCCATCTTAACAATATTAAACCTTCCAATCCATGGACACATGGGATTTTCTTTTGACTTGATGAAATGTTCTAAAATTAGTGATGGTTTCACATATCTGTAAATGTACCAAACACCACTGAATTTATTTTAAATGGATGAATTTTATTATATGTTATTTATATACAATAATTTAAAAATGATCGAATATACAGTGTCCATACCAACATCTGCTTTTACTGGTTTTATGTATGTAAAGATATGGTAGTGGTTTGGTGTACTGTAGATGATCTCAAGATATTCTATATCCTACCTAACTTTCATAATAAATATGGTTTTATTATTATAGTTTATATCATTATATCCTCACAAAAATAATTTTTTGTAATGTCAGGCAATTATTATTTCCATTTAATATCAGGAAACGCAAGTACAATAAATTTGTGAGAATCTTTTAAGAAGATTCTTTGGCTGAAAATTAGCAGAGCTAAGACTTGAACACAGGTCTCTGACTACAGTGTCTATGCTCTTTCCATTATGTCTTACCACTTATAATGAATCACTAATCTTATATACTCTTTGAGGTCAGGGACTCTTTATACATCATTGTATCAAAAATAATACCTGGTCAACAGCAAGTGCTTCATAAATATTTATTAGACTTTTAAACTGATATGTAATTTACAAAGTACATTACATCTATTATCTTATTTAATCTTTACCATGACCAGAAATAACACCTCCACTTTATACTTGTTAAAACTGAAGCTCAGAATGATGTAACCAAAGTGGCAACATAGGTCATTCCTGCCTTCACTCCTCGTTACAAGAAGAACAACTAACATCTATTCCAGAACAAGACTGCACTGAGAGAATCCTAGAACATGGGGGTGAGGCTGAAGCACCCACCTGCACCTCAGAGACCAAGACAGGCTGCATTAGAAGGGTAAGACAACCACCTACATGTTGCCCACATTACTCCTCCCCTAGGACAATGCAATACCACACAGAGTAGTCTCTGATTTCTGAGCCTCCAGTTCCTTCAATGGGAAAAAAGAGAACACAGTAAGACAACCAGTCTCCCCTAACATTGTGTGTCACTTTGTGGGAGCCCCTATTCTGATCTTGCACCATGGGGGTTTCAGGGAAATCTGCAGGGCCCAGCCACTGGAAATCTGACTAAGACATAGAATAGGGTAGGGGCTTGCAAAAAACATCACATGGATCTTAGCAGACCGAGTTCATACCTTCAGTGCTTAAGTAGTAATCCCACCAGCAGCTTTGTTTTCTACAGAATCAAGACAAGGACACACTCTGATTAGGGAACTTGGTGGGGTGCAGATCTGCCTGATTCAGATCCTCAAATGAGTTTTTCTGACTCTAGAGCCTGGTTTGCCCACACCCAGGAAAATTGCTGAGTGATAGCACCATTCACTGTGGAGGGTGCCTTTCAGGCCCCTTTGACCAGAAGGATTGGTGACATCTCCTTGAAGTTGTTTGGTCCAGTGGTGCTCAAGCCTAGAAGTGTGTGGGTAGAACAGATTGCCCTAGAGCAAAGCAAGTATCAGGCATGGAGG
The DNA here is from genome assembly GCA_003508835.1 of Eonycteris spelaea. Taxonomy (NCBI): domain Eukaryota; kingdom Metazoa; phylum Chordata; class Mammalia; order Chiroptera; family Pteropodidae; genus Eonycteris; species Eonycteris spelaea. The sequence goes on along the minus strand of PUFA01000691.1, from coordinate 107,458 downwards.
CTTCCCAGTTATGCACAAATAAGGGGATTAATTCATAACCAAGGTTGAGGGTAGCTCTCAGCCCTCACAACTGGTAAGTATGTTTGGGAAATTGATAGTAGCCTGGAGCATCCCCTTCCACCCCTTTTATGCAAGAGGGCTGAGATATAGCCCCACCTGCTTTGGAAGGAGCCTTCTAGTTCCATCTGACAATAAGGGCTGGAGAAAACTCCTATAAAGTAGGCAGTCCAGTGGTCCTTGATCCAAGGGAAGGGAAAACAGACCTAATAGCTTGCAGAGCAAAGCCAATGGCCCTATTTAGCCAGGGGCCAGAGAAGTAGGCCAGCTCGAGAAGTGGGTCATCTTGGGAAGTGGGCAATCTTGAGTTAAGACAATAAACAAAGAGATTTACCAGTTTTAGAGCTGCTACTTTTGCTACGGCCAGGTAAGGAATCTAATTCACAGCGTTGCTCAATGTTGAGTACAGTCTTCAGCCTATCCAACCAGCAAGCCTAGTTAGAGCACATGGGAAGCTATGTCATCCATTTAACAGTCTTATGAACAGTGGCACTTAGAAAGCTAATTAATAGCCTCATCTATTACTGAATATGGTGCCCAGTCTTGACTATCCAGTAAGCCTGAGCAGAGAATTCAGGCAACCTAGGACCCTATTCTGTAGCCTCACTTAGTTAGGGAACCAAGCCAGCAGTTCTATCTAATTGTTCTCAGCCAATGACACTCCCTATCCTTGTCCTCAAAGCTCAAATAGTTGTTTCACTCAAATATAGATCATAATAGTGGGCTCTACCTGCCCAAAGACATTACCAGCAGACACACCCAGGAACCCAAACTGAGCTGGCTGGTGAAGAAATGTCTCTGACAAAGCAAACCTGTTGAGTCTGGAAAAAAGAGTCCCATTACTCAAGTGTTCAGATACCAACCAAAGGAATCAAGGAAATCAAGGATCAAAAAATAGTTAATATGAAAAATACCACCAAAGGAAACTAATAAAGCTCCAATAATTGACCTTAAAGAAATAGAGATCGATGAACTGTCAGATTAAGAATTCAGAATAATTCTTTTAAGGAAGTTTAGTAAACTACAAAAAACACATACAGACAACTACACAACATTAAGGAAACAATGCATGAAGAAAATTAAAGGTTTGATATCAAAATAGCAACCATAAAAAAAAACAGAAATTCTAGAGCTGAAAAATACAATAACTGAACTGAAGAATTCAATAGAGTTTCAAAAATAGACAACCAAGCAGAAGAAATAATAAACACCTCAGAAGATAGGGCATTGGAAATTATCCAGTCAGAAGAGCAAAAAGAAAAAAATAAAAGGAAAAGAGTGAAGAAAGCCTATAGGAATTATGGGACAAAATGCAAAGAAGAAATACTTGCCTTATGAGAATTCCAGAAGGAGAAGATAAAGAGAAAGGGATAGAAATCATACTTAAAGCAATAATAAATAAAAACTGCCATATCTGGGGACGAAAATTAGACAATCAGACTCATGAGATCCAAAGGACCCCAAATTGGTAGAACTCAAACAGAGCTAAACCAAGACACATTACAATTAAATTGTCAAAAGTCAAAGTAGAGAAAGAATTTTAAGAGCAACAAGAGAAAAGTTACATACAAGGGAACCCTCATAAGACTATAGGCAAATTTCTCAACAGAAACTTATCAGGACAGGAGAGAAAGGGATGACATTTAAACTATGAAAGAAAACAACTGTCAATCAAGAATTCTATACAAAGTGAAGCTGTCCTTCAGAAAAAAAGAAGAAATAGACTTTCTTGAACAAAGAAATCTTGAGGGAATTTGTTAGCACCAAATCTGCCCTTTCAAGGAATGCTGAAGGTAGTTCTTTGAGCAGAAGGAAAACAGTGCTAATTAACATCATAAAACACACAAAAATAGCATAAATTTCAATGGTAATAGTAAATATATAGTTACAGTTAGATTCTGCAATACGGTAATAGTGATACATAACTCAATTAAATGTTTTAAAAAATGAACAAAGCAAAAATAACCGTAAAATTGAAACTCAAAGAAGTTGATTTCTCAGTTTCATGGCTAGTAAGTGTAATTAAGACTTTGTAGTAATAGTCCTCCAACTTTGTTCCTTTTTAGATTATTTTGACTATTCAGGTTTGCATTTTCATGTTAATTTAAGGATCAGCTGGTCAGTTTCTGCAAAAAAAATGCTCTAGGATTTTGATAAGAATTGCAATGAATCTGTAAATCATTTGTGGGTAGTATCACCATCTTAACAATATTAAGTCTTCCATTCCATGAATATAGGGTATCTTCATTCCTGTAGGTCTTTCATTTTTAATGAGATTTTATTATTTTCAGTTCCAAAATTTTGTACATACTTGTTAAATTTTTTCCTAAGTATTTTTGAAGTTATTATAGAGTTTTCTTAATTTCATTTTAAGATTGCTTACTTCTTTTGTATGAAAATATAATTAATTTTTGTATACCAATCTTCGTATTCTACAACATTGTTGAATTAATTTATTAATTCTAATAATTTATTTTTAGTTCCTTAGAATCTTCTGCATAAAATATATATCTGTAAATAGAAATACTTTTACACATTACTTTTCAGTTTCGATGTATATTCTTTCTTTCTTTCTTTCTTTCTTTCTCTTTCTTTCTCTCCTTTTTTTTTTTGCCTAAATGTGTTGGCTATAACATTAATATTAATGTTGAATAGAATTAGCAAGAGTATTCATACTTGTTTTGTTCCTGGTCTTAGGAAAAATTTTACAGTCTATTGCCATTAAGTTTAATGTCAGCTGTGGGTTTTCTTTAAATGCCCTTTGTCAAGTTTAGAAATATTTCTTCTATTCCTACTTTGTTATTTAATTTAACCATAAAAGATTGTTGAATTTTATCAAATTCTTTTTCTATGTTTATTGAAATCACCTTGCTTTTTATTTGATCAACGTGGTGTATTATATTGATTGATTTTTATATGTTCAACCAACCTTACATTCCTGAGTTGATTTCTATTTGATTGTGATGTGTAATCTTTTTATGCTCTTGAAATGGTTTTGTTGGTATTTTCTTGAGAATTTTTGCATCAGTATTCATAAAGTATATTGGTCTGTGGTTACTTTGCTTATGATATCTGGTTTGGTTTTGGTATCAGGATAATACTCGTTCCATATTTGGGAAGTCTTTTCTCTTATTCTATTTTTTGAAAGAGGTCTCAAGACATTTGGTAGTATTTACTAGTGCAACTGTCTGAGTTGATTTTTCTTTATGGGAATTTTTGTAAACTTAATATATATTTTTTATTTTTCAATTACAGTTTGCTTACAATATTATGTTAATTTCAAGTGTACAAAATGGTTATTAGATATTTATATAACTTATGAAGTGATCACCTGATAAATCTAGTATCCTTCTGAAATCATACATAATTATTATGATATTATTGACTATATTCTTTATGCTATACTTTACATCCCCATGACTATTTTGTAACTAACAATTTGTACTTTGTAATCCCTTCTCCTTTTTCACCAACTCCCACCAATTTGCCTCCCATCTGGCAACCAATAAAACGTTCTTCATAGCTATGAGTTTCTGTTTTTGTTTTTTTTTTTTATTTTGTTCTTTAGATTCCACATGTAAGTGATTTCATATGGCATTGGTCTTTCTCTGATTGAAAGTCTATTTCATCTGTATAAGTATTGATATCATAGCTGTTTGTTCGTTTGCTTTTTCTTGTTTGTTTCCATTTCCATGAAATATCTTTTCTATCCCTTTACTTTCAGTCTGTGTATGTCTTAATCTGAAGTGAGTCTCTTGTAGGTAGCCTATGTAAAGATCTTGTTTTCTTATCCATTTAGCCACCCTATCTTTTAATTGGAGCATTTAATCCATTTCCATTTAAAGTAATTATTGATAGATACTTATTGCATTTTATATTCATATTTTTTAATATTTTTTCTTCTTCTTCTTAAATAAGTCTCTCACTTTTCTTGTAGCCCTGGTTTGATGTTGATAAACTCATTTAGCTTTAGCTTTTTCTTGTCTGGAAGCTCTTTATCTGTCCTTCCTTCGATCCTAAATAGTAGTTTTGCTAGGTAGAGGAATCTTGATTGTAAGTCCTTCCTTTTCATCATTTTGAACATTTTGTGCCAACCCCTTCTGGCCTGCAAAATTTCTGTTGATACATCAGCTGACTGCCATATGGGGCTCCCTTGTAGGTAATTAGATACATTTTTGTCTGCTTTTAAGATTCTCTCATTGTCTTTACCTTTGGCATTTTAATTATGATGTGTCTTGGTGTGGTGTCTTTGGGTTTAGGACTCTGCACTTCCTGAGCTTATGTCTATTATTTTCATCATATTAGGAAGTTTCTGTCATCATTTCTTCAAATAGGTTTTCAATTCCTTGTTCTCTCTTCTCTTTCTGGTATCCCTATAATGTGAATGTTGTTGTGCATTATATAGTCCAGAGGCCCGTTAAACTACCCTCATTTTGGGGGCTTATTTTTCCTTGATTCTGTTCTGGTTAGGTGTTTTCTGCTAACTTATCTTCGAAAATTGCTGAGTTGATCCTCTGCTTCATTTAATCTAGTGATGATTCCTCTCTGTGTTCTTCATTGTAGTAATTGTATTCATTTTTGATTGAATCTTTTCATGTTTTCTATCTTCATTTATGTTTTCTATGTCTTTGTTAAAGTTCTCACTGAGTTCATCTACTATGCACCTAAGATCATTGACCATTCTTATAACCAATTTTTGAACTCTGCATCTGGTAGATTGTTTATCTCCACTTTGGTTCTTTTTCTGGAGCTTTGTTCTGTTCAGTCATGAGGAACATGTTTCTTTTCTTCTCCATTTTGGCTGCCTCCCTTTGTTTCTTTCTATTTATTAAGTAGTGTTGTAGCCGCCAGCCCCCGAAAGACATGCAGACCACTGGAACTCAGTGAGTTATAGGAAACACTCTTTATTCAGCCAACTGGTGCTGCCAGGGGCACGCAGACCCCAAATTAAGCAGTACCAAAATGTAGAGAGGTACAGGGTTTTTAAGCCCAAAATCCCATTATTTATTCTGTCTAAACACAAAAGTCTATCTTTCTTCTATTCACTACCTGTCAACTCACAGGTCAGGTGTGTAAGTGGGGGTACAGAAGCAGAAAGCTTATTGTTAGAATGTTATTTCCTATGGGTGACAGCCTATGTTCCCATGGACATAGTCATGTTCCCATGGGCATAACCAAACAGTAATTTTCCTGCAAGTAATAAATTTCTATCCGTCATTTTTCAGCCATTACAGTAGGGCTGTTAGATCTCTCAGTCTTAGTAGAGTGTCCTTATGTAGTAGTTGTCTTGTAGGATCCAGTGGTACACTCGTCCTGGTTACCTGAGCTGGGTACTCCAGGTGCATTGCTTGTATGTGTTGTGTGTACCCTCCTGTTGTAGTTGAGCCTTGTTTGCTGTTTGCATGTCAATGGTAAGATTGACTGTTGAGCAGATTGGTTATGAGGATTAGCCGATGACTACAGTAGAGAAGCTCTTTGCAGAGGCTGACCCTGTGAAGCAAGATTTGCTTTAGTGGGGCTCTGATGCTAGCCCAGTCTTCCCTTTGGTATGTCATCCTCAAATGTCTCCATGGGTGGAGCTCCAGCTCAGTCCAAAGCTGGCCACTGGGTGAGCTGGCCCTAGGATCTCCTAGGAGGGACCCCACTGCAGGCTATGTTTACCTGCAGCCTGTGTCCTGCCTGGCCACCTGGCATGAGTCACCAAGTAATTCACAGATGGATTCCCCTTGCACTGGGCTTGGAAGTGCCTCAAAGGCCAAACCACAAACTGAGGCCAGCTGCAGATAGTACCAGGCTTGGGCTGTTCAGCAAGAGGTTATAAGGCATGCTGAGGCCAGATGCTATTTTTTGGGTTTTGGGAATCTTTGAGAGATTTTAGGAAAGTCTGCAGCATAAGCCAAAAAAGGCATTTGTATGGAAAATCTAATGGAATCAGCTTGGGTGGGCCCACAGTTTGGTGAGGCAAGGTCTCAGGGAATCTCCAGGACAAGGTAAGGGATGTTATCCAGGTGGATGGAGACTCAGGTATAGCAGCTGGCTATGTCTTCATGCTGGGAGGGGTAGGGCTCAACAAGGAAATGATGGACTCTGTCAGCACTTCTGTCTGAGAGAAAGCTGCCTCTCCAGTCATACCTTGAAGCCAGACAATTCAATTCTTCCCTGCATGTCCCTGGTACCTTTTGAGCCAGTGCTCCAGAACTGGAGCTCAGAGTGATTAAGTCCATTAGTAATTTCATGCACAGGCCTTTAAATGCCTGAGACTCCAAAAGCCCTCCATCTCACTCAACCACAATTTCCACTGTTTCACACCTGGAAACTATGGGGCCTTCTCATCCAGCCCTGGAACCTTGGCCTGGGGGGGCTGGTATGGGCTTGAGACCCCTTGCTCCTCCAGGGGTACCTCTGCAGCCAAGACATGTGTTTAACTACCACATGCGGATATGTGACCAACTCGTTCTGCATCTCTGCCCCTCCTACAAGTCTCAAGTTTGATTCTTCTGTATGTCTTTAGTTGTAGGATTTTCTGTTCAGTTAGACTTCAGGCAAATCTCAATGATGGTTATTCTGCAGTTTAATTTTGTAATTGTAATTTTAATGTGGTCATGAGAGGAGGCAAGCACCACATTTACCTACTTCACCATTCTGACTCTATTTCTTTCTATCATCTTTTTAGTCTGTATCATTTATTTATGTTTTAATATTTATTATTTCCCCCTTTATGCTAATGTTAGGCTCTGTTCTTTTTTTCCTAGTTTGTTGAGTTGTAAAATTAGCTCATCTGTTTAAGATTTTTTTCTCAATTTATCTCTATAAAGTTTCCTCATAAAATTGTGTTTGCTGTGTCCTATAAGTTTGGCATGTTATTTTTCTATTTTTCTTTCTCTCAGATACTTTCTGATTTCCCTTTTGTTTTATGCTTTGACCTATTAATTTTTCAAGTGTTTTGTCTAATTGCCACATTTATGAATTTTCGAATTTGCTTCCTGTTATTCTTGTCTTGTTTTATACCACTTTGGTCAAAAACATATTTGATATGATATCCATCTCCTTAAAATTGTTAAGTATTGCTTTGTGACCAAAACATGATTTATCTTTGAGAATGTTTCATGGGTACTTGAGAAGAATGTGTATTCCACTTCCTTTGGATGGAATGTTATGTATATATCTGTTAGGTGCTTTTAATCTATAGTGTTATTCAAATCCACTGTTTCCATGATTTTCTGACTATACACAGTAGTCCACTCTTATCTGTGAGGAATGTGTTCCAAGACTCCCAGTGGATGCCTGATACCATGGACAGTACTGAACCCTATACACATGATGCTTTTTCCCATATATACATATTTCCAATAGTTAATTTATAAATCAGGCATAGTAGAGATTAACAACAATAACAAATAATAGAACAGTTATAGTAATACAGTGTAATAAAAGTTATATCAATGTGGTCTCTCTTTCTAAAACTATCTTATACTGTAATCACCTTTTCACTTATTGGAAGCATTTTATGGCTTCTCTTTGGCATATCTGAATTGCCAATAGCGCTTCTTTTGTGCTTTGGGGTTATTATTAAGTACAATAAAGATTACTTGAACACAAGTACTGTGATACAGCAACAGTCAATCTGAAAACTGAGATGGCTACTAAGTGACTAATGGCAGGTACCATATAAAGCTTGAATACACTGGACAAAGGGATGATTCTTGTCCTGAGCAGGATGGAATGAGATGGCATGATATTTCATCACACTACTCAGAATAGCATGTAATTTAAAACTTAGGAATTGTTTATTTATGGAATTTCTCATTTAATTTTTTGTACTGTGATTGACTGCAGGTAACTGAAACCACAAAAAGTGAAATCACAGATGAGGGGAACTACTGTAAACCATCCAATGTTGAATGTGCAGTATTGAAATCCCTGATTATTATTGTATTGCTGCCTATTTCTCTCTTCAGTTGTTTATTTTTGCTTTCAATATTTATGCATTACAATGTTTGGTACATACATATATTGAAAATAGTTATATCTTCTTGATTAATTGATGCCTTTTTCATTATACAGTAATATTCTTTTTCTCTTGTGACCAATTTTGACTGAAAATCTGTCAAAATGATCTCAGTATAGCCACTCCTGCTCTCTTTCAGTTACCATTTGAATGGAATATCTTTTTTCTATCTCTTCACTTTCAGTCTATGTTTGTCCTTAAATGAGTCTCTTGTAGGCAGCACATTGTCAGATATTGTTTTTATATCTATTTAGCCACTACATGTCTTTTGATTGGAGAATATAATCTATTTAAAGTAATTATTGATAGATTAAAAACTTACATTGTCATTTTTTATTACTTCCTAACTCTTCTGTAGTTTTTATTTTATTTCTTCCATTCTCAATGCCTTCCATTGTAATTTACTTTTTGTATTAATATGCTTTCATTCCTTTCTTTTTTATTTTTTTATACTACTAGAAGTTCTTTCTTTGGAATCACCATGAGTCTTATATATATCATCTTATAGTTGATATAGTCTATTTTAAGCTGATAACAACTTAACTTCAACCACATATAAAAACTGTACACTTTAACTTCTTTTCTCCCTACATTTCATGCTATTGATGTCACACTTACATCTTTTTATATTGTGCATCCATTAAAAATTGTTAAAATTATTTTAATGCTATGGACTTTTAACATTTATACTGGAAATAAAAGGTGATTTATGCACCATTATTATAGTCATTATAGTATTAGAGTATTCTGAATTTGATTATATATTTACCTTTACCAGTGAGTTTTATACTTTCATACTTTTTATGTTTTACTTTACGTCCTTTCACTTCAACTTGAAGAACTCACTTTGTATTTCTTGTAAGGCAGGTCTACTTATGATGAACATTCTCAGCTTTTGTTTGTCCTTCATTTCTTAAGGACAGTTGTATGGTACTGGTGGCAGGACCAAGGACAAACAGGGCTTTAGCTGAGTTCATAGGGAGATGGAACTGTTTCCAGGTCTGTAGCTAGGACCATGGGTGGTGAGTCAGCCACTTGGATATGGATCTACTTTCTCAAACTGGACATCATTGGTCTTGGGCTCCACAGAGTTTTCACAATCTCCTATCTGAATCCCAAAGCTCCCACAAAGCACTTTTTTTTCATGGATAACTGGCGAATTATTGTTGCTGAGAGGAGAAGCAAACAGGGCACCCCCTATTACATTATATTGTTAACATCACCTGGGCTGTGCTTTTTGTTTCTTTGCATGTCTCATAAATTTTACTGAAAAACTAGACACTTTAAATAATATAATCAGATTCTGTCCTCTCTCTAAGGTATATGTTGTAGTTATTTAGTGACTTCTGAAGTAGTTCCATAAAGTTTGTATTGTTGTGGGTGAACACTAAGGTCTCTGCTTGAAATAGCTTAGTTATCAGCTAATGGTTCAACAAAGATTTTCTTAAATTCCTTGAAACCAAATAAGTTTCCCTCCTTTTCCAAGGGACTTTGTGTGCATGTTGAGATGCACTTTCAACAGTCCTAGGAGGCATTTGATAATTGCCTTAGCCTTTACTTTCCTGCTGCCCAGAGCCTTAAAGTCAGCCAAATGTGAGAGATTAGGAGTTTTACAGATGGTTTCTGAACACGTTCACATCCCTGCACATGTACATGTTCTTCTAGATCCCATAATACTTGAGATCTTTTTGATGTCTCCTATGACATCTAGTTCCCAGCTTTTCCTTATAAGAGTTTTACTCAGATTCTTGTTTATCCCAACTGTTGTTATGACATAAAGCATGTTGAACAAGGTCTCTAATTGTTATTGATAAGCATCCCTGGGGAAATGTTTGTCACCATGCCCTAGCTCTAAGTCAAGTCAGATAAAGACAAGCCCTGTGATCAACTTTCTAAGGAACTTCCAGACAGATCATATAATGATAGTTCAATGGAGACAGGACTTTGGAGGAACTTCAAACTCATTCTGATCCCTCTATTTGGCTTCTGAGTTGCTGGATCTCATGGCTATTCTTGTAGTGTGAGCTTGTGTCTTTCAAGGCCACAATGGATAGGAGGAGGGAGATGGGAATAGGGCAATCAAAATGCCATAGCATTTTTCTGTTCTTATGAAGGGTCAGTCATTAATGTGTTGTTTTTATGCTGTTTGTGTTTCTATTTTTTTTGTGTTTTTGAATAAACACTCCTTGATCATTGCAAGTCTTTAGCTAATTTCCAGAATTCTGGAAAAGTTGACTTACATTTTTTTTTATGTTTATCTTCTTATTTATATTGACAAGCAGGTTTTTGAAGTCTTTTCTGTAAATTTCTGTTGACATCTATCTATAACTAGTATTTAAGTTATGTAGCTATCAAAAGATTTCATAGATATAAAGGTAATTAAATGAATTTTAGGATATTTGGAGAGCTATTGCTTTGCATTATTTTCATTATTTTTTAACCCATTTCCTTTTAGAATAAAGTGAAGCACACTGCCAAGCATTAATCTAATTTTACATAAAATTATTTGAGGCTGAAGCAATCTAACTGGTTTTCAATGTGAAAATAAAATCAAAAAACTGGTTTTGGGTTATTTCTAAACAGAACTTATCTCTAAACTTAATGTCAGAAAATACTAAATTGGATTCATAAAATGATATTCGGCTAACAACTGTTTGAGAATGATGTTAACATCACAGGTAGGATTACTACATTTCTAGAATTTATATTTTCAACAATTGAGAATTACTATATTTTGTAAGTGGAAATACCACTATTAAAAACAGAATGTATAAAGATGATGTCTTCGTTTCTAAGAATTATTGATATACTAGTGATGCAAAGTAATAATATAAAAGCGAGATATTTCTAGGCTACAACTTTATGGTAATGGTTAGGACTGTAATCCATGAGTTATTTGGGGGAAGGGAAAGTTTAATGTTGACTGAAACACAAAGTCAATTATAGACAGATTTTTTTAAGGAAATCACCCATAGATAATAAGTAACTCACAAGAAATCATTTAACCCAACTCATCACCATTTAGGTGAAAGTCAGGGCTATATGTAACTGATATTATGATTTTTTAAAATATCTTTGATCAGCTGTATTTGATAGCAGGCTTTTTAAAATATGTCAGTAGCTACAACAGTACAAAGAGCAAACATCTAATAAAATATTTATTAAAAACCCACCATGTACATAGCATTGTACAAACATTGGGGTTAGAGAAGCAGAGATACAAACATGAAATGTGAGTTCTTGCCTTCAGTAGAGCTCACAGTCTAGTGGAGGAGAGAGACAGACTTGTAAAAAATGAGGGAGGGAGTGAAGCAGGAGAAGTAGAGGGGAGAGAATCCTGAGTGTAGAGAGCTTTACTAAGTATCTGACCCCACTGTGGTCTTTCACACCTTAATGCCCTTTTTTTATGCTATTCAATCTAGCCAGCATGTTTTCTGCAATTTTCTTATGCTTTCCCTGATGAACCCTCAAAGCCAGCTCAAATTTTACTTTTTTCACTTCAAATAACAGAATTACTTATTTCTTTCTTGGTATTCCCTTAGCACATATAAACAACTTTATGAAGGAATATTACACTATTACACTGTGTAGTTCTGTAACTATTTGATTACATGTTTGCCTCACCTAATAGAATGTGAGTACCAATATAGGAACTTGTCATATTTGTTTTAGAACCCTCAGTACTTGAACAGTACTGGGCAATGTATTATGCAGAGAAAGAGTGAAAAATTAGAACTTTTTGGCCTCATTCTTGTGTTTTTGAGATAGGCTTGTAACGATAGAACTTTTCTTTTAATACCACTTTTACTGTGTCCCAAAAGTTTTGATATGATAAGGGCCTAATATCCAAAATATACAAAGAACTCATACAACTCAGTAACAACAAAAAACAATCCAATTTAAAAATGGGCAGAGATGTGAACAGACACTTCTCCAAGAAGACATACAAATAGCCAAAAACATAAAAAGGATGCACAACCTCACTAGCTATTAAGGAAATGAAAATTAAAAACCACAATGAGATACCATCTCACAGCTGTTAGAATGGCTATAATCAACAGGACAAGTAATAACAAGTGATGGGGAGGATATGGAGAAAAAGCAACTTTCATACACTGCTGGTAGGACTGCAAATTGGTACGACCACCATGAAAACAGTATGAGTTTCCTCAAAAAACTAAGAATTGATCTACCATATGATCCAGCAATCCTCTACTGAGTATTTATCCAAAAGACTTGAAAACATTTATCCAAAAAGATATTTGCACACTGATGTTCATAGCAGCATTATTCACTGTGGCCAGGATGTGGAAGCACCTGAAGTGTCTACAATAAATGATTGTATAAGAAGCAGTGGAACATATATGCAATGGACTCTTACTCAGCCATAAGAAGAGATGAATATTGTCATTTGCGACAACATGGATGGACTTTGAGATAATCATGCTAAGCGAAATAAACCAGACAGAAAAAGTTGAAAACTGCATATCATCATATGTGGGATATAAATATAAAGCAACAACAAACATTACAAACAGAGACTCATAGACATAGACAGTGGACTAGTGGTTCAGAGAGTGGGGAACAGGGGGAGAAGATGAAATAAAAAGGGTCAGATATGTGGTGACAGATATGTGGTGACTGAAATCTAACTATGAGTGGTGAGCACACAGTGCAATATATATGTGTGTGTGTGTGTGTGTGTGTGTGTATACACATATATGTATATATAGTGTATATATGTATATATACACATATATACACACACACACACACACACACACACACATATATATATGACTTACTGTTGAATTGTGCACTTGTAACTTATTGGATTTTGTTAATCAATGTCACCGTAATAAAAAATAATTTTAAAAAAATATGTCAAGTGCGGATTGAGATGTGCTGCATCTACATTCAATGACACAGTGTGAAAATAAAAATTATCTCATTAAAAAATAGAACTTTTTAACTTAAAAATCCAAATTGGCACAGTGATTTTATAATGTGGAAGAGTAGCTTTTGGCTATCCTCCTAGTGATAATGTAGATAAGACAATAATGCAAGCCCAAGAGAATACTAGTTTTGACATCTTTGTTCAGCAGTATAGTTGATGGTGAAGCAACCTACCAAATCTGGAAGTATGAAAACAGGTTAGATGGACAACTGACATAGAACTTTACAGTTTATAAATAGCTTTCACATCTGTTTGCACTTAATCTTTACAAACCCTTATGAAGTAGGTTCCATCATTGTTCTCACTTTACAAATGAGGAAACTATGGCTTAGAGAGGTATTATAATCTGTCCAAGCTCACACAATTAGAATCACAGCAGAATTGGGACTAGCACTTGAGTCTCTTTGACTTTCATTCTACTACAGGTTGCTGCTTATTATTAAGTGATTCACACCACGCTCTGCTGTAACCAATAGCAATAATATCTTACATTTATACAATTTCACAGTTTATAATATACTTTCAGCCTACATGTTGTTGTTTGGTCCTCACACCATTCCTTTCAGTAACAGATGAGTATCCCCATTTTTTCAGATGAGAAAACAGACTCATAGGTGAGATGACTGCATAAAGTCACACAGCTCTTGTAAATGGTACAAGGAAGATTTGAACCCATATGTCCTGACTCCAATTCCAAATGCAGGCTTCTCATTTATTTGTCTCCTTAGTCCTGTTTGGAACCTTCAAGGTTCACCAACTCCCTGGGCTCATGGAATTGCCGGGAGAGTGCCTATGGCATAACAAGGTTGACATATTTAGTATAACATATATTGCATTATCGAGCATTCCTTATTCTTAAATCCTCTGAAATATTTTTGACTGTTTCTTATGAACTTCACTGGCTGCAGAAGTGCAGTGCTACTGAGTTAGAATAGAGCAGCTGTTAGAAAAACAACAACACATAACTGTCTGAAGAAGTGAAAACAATGTGTTGGTTTAAAAAAGGAAAATTACGGCTTATGAGACCTAATAACCTCTAACACTGTTCCGCTTCCCCTTTCCTTTCTATCCCCATTTGTCTCCCAATACAGTTTGGATTTATTTTTAGAGATGTTGGAGCTAAGCAGACTGAAGCTGATGGCATTATAGCTGCAATACTGCCGCTGCCCCCAGAATTGTCCTGATCATTGAGTCTTTTTTTTCTTATTTTAGTCTAATAATTTAATATGAAGAAAGAAACTAAGGTATACTCTATTCCACTCATTATTCAAAGCAATAAAATTGGAGAGAATCAAGAAAGATCATGTTCAGTATTATTAACTGAATGGGATGCTCAAGATATGTTCCTTGCTGTTAAAGTCATAAAACAGCATTATTTTTTTTCAAATTACTGGAAGCATAGAATGACATAGCCACATTTTCTTACACCTTTTGACCAAAAGGGTCTTAGGGGTGGAGTGTGTGGCACAGAGAGGAAAAGAGAGAATGGAGAGGAAGGCGAGAAAAGGGGAGTGGATAAGAGAGCAAAAGAGAGATAAGAAACTTCAGAAACGAGTTGAAAAAGTGGTGTGTTCTCTAGAGAAGCCATTTTAATAACAGCTCTAAGCCATCCCTAGTGACCAAGAACACGCATTCACTACACAGTTGCTCTAACAGAGATCATCTCTGTTGTGTATGATGTAGCTTTCCCACATGAATTTCAAGTGATGTTTCTCCAGACCTTCTTTATATAGCAAAAAGAAACTAGTAAATATTTAATCTACAGCTTTCTTGTACTTCTGGAAAGTTGAGCAGTAGAAATGTTTTTGTTTGTTTATTTATTTGTTTTGGTATGGCAGATTGAATCCAATATAAACTAAGGTTATATTTACCAGTGTGGTTTTAATTAGTTTGAACAACAGAGTGTATGTAGCATGAAGTGTTTTAGATATTCTATGGACATAATCCTTCCTAAGGGATAAATGGTGATAGAAGGTAGCAGGAAAACGAACATCAGTTCAAACCTAAGAATGGGTCTTGAAATTAAATCATTGTGTGTCTATTGTATTTGAAATCCTATAAAGATGAATGAATGATGAAAATTAACAGACCATTATTTTTCTATGAACAGTGTCTAAAGCTTTAAATTTGATGTGGAGCATGGGACAAGAATTGAGGACATCTAATCATACAAATACGTGAAACAAAATCCTAAAGTTTAAATAAGCTCAGTTGTGCCTAATTTGGTCACAGTTTATGCTGTGACACACATCATATTGAAAATGCATTGAAGTATAAAGAAATTTTAAAAAGAAAAAGAAAAGCCAAATTGTTTTAAAGGGTTGTGTAAAAATTGACAGGTAGACAAGCTGAAAATCATATTCTCATTGTTTGAGGGAAATCTCATTTTTACAAATCATAGAAAATATGCTATTTCTTATATTTATTTCTTTGCTAAGTGTTACTACCTATAAAGTATTCAAAAGTGCATGAACAAGTGGGTGTGATTGGATGTTGAGGAAACAGTGAAGCAAGTATTTACTCCTTTTATGATGTAAGTGCTGTATATAATTGATTTAATACAAATGAAAATGGAAACAATTGGACTTTCTCAGGTTGCCTTCAAGTGAACCTTTTACATTTTGAAAATCAGTAAAAGTTTCAAATCTATTTGCCTCCCAAGCATTGAGAAAGCTTACACTTTATGTTTCTCCCTGGGATTTGTGTAACTTCTTCAGCTGATGTGCTTGACACAGGGAATTAAAAATGGACTATGTAAGTCATAACAACCCAAATCTGTGTTGTGTAGGTAATGACGTGGCCCTGTTGATTGAAAGTGTGTATGTGAAAGCACTTACGCAACTCTAATATGCAATGCAAATGTAAATGATTGTTCATTTCTTATGACTGTTACTAAAGTTTCATAATAACTTTTATATTTTGCCATTTTTAAAGTCAAATATGATGGTTTGATACAATACAATTTTGGATTTGTTCTCTTTAAAGCTAATTCTAAAAACAATGGTACGTTCAAAGAATAGAAACTAAAAAAAAGAGCTTAGTATTCTTGTGACTGAAACTGTAGTCACTTCTCAATTATCAGGGTCCCACTAAAAATCTCACACAATAGATAATTTTTACATGCATATTTTATTTGAGGATGCCTACTATGAAAAAAATGCTAGAAGGGAAGGGGAAGGGCAGTTGTCTAACTAGGTGTTCCTAAG
The DNA here is from genome assembly GCA_003508835.1 of Eonycteris spelaea. Taxonomy (NCBI): domain Eukaryota; kingdom Metazoa; phylum Chordata; class Mammalia; order Chiroptera; family Pteropodidae; genus Eonycteris; species Eonycteris spelaea. The sequence goes on along the minus strand of PUFA01000691.1, from coordinate 91,230 downwards.
TCTCTCTCAAAACATGCCTTCGCAGAGCACAAATTGAGATTTAACAACTCCACAAATACTAAAGTGGCTTAACTACATCTAAATAATTGAGAATTTACTATTCTCTTATTGACTTAGCATCTTCTGGATTGACTCTGTCCTACATGGATACTGGGCTTTTTTGAACACTTCCAATGATTTGGGCTCAGTAGACATGGCCAGATTTTTTTTGCCTCTGTATAGGATGCTGTATGCAGGGGTCCCCAAACCCTAAGCCAAAACCAGTTTTGGGCCTGTTAGGAACCGGGTCTCCCAGCAGGAGATTAGCGATGGATGTGCAAACAAAGCTTCATCTGTATTTGCAGCTATTCCCCAGCGCTAGCATCACAGCCTCAGCTCCACTTGAGATTATCAGGCATTAGATTCTCATAGGAGTCCTGGTCCCTGGTGCCAAAAAGGTTGAGGACACTGTTGTACAGCATATTTTTAGCTCCAACCAAAAGATAAAGTGGCTGAAAGGATAAGAAAACAAGACCCCTACAATATAAAAAGGAAGGGGTGGGAAAATATATTGCTTTGATGGCCCTAGAAGGTATTTAAGTCAGACAAAGAAAGACAAACACTACATGATTTCACTTATATGCAGAATCTAAGGAATAAAAAGAAAAACTAATCCAAAACAGACTCCAAATATAGTGGACAATTTGGTGACTAGGAGAACGGGTGAAGGGTTAAAGAAGTACAAATTAGTAGCTGATGGATTGTCACAGGGATGGTAGCAGTGTAGGGAATGCAGTTAGCATGAATATGTTGGCTAGGTGGAGGGTCAGGGGAGGGAGGAAGCAACTGGGGGGATCGTTTTATGAACTACATAGATGTCTGACCAACATACTATATACTTGAAAATAATTAAAATAAATTAATTTAAAAAATAAGGAAATTTTGATACATGCTACAACATGGATGAAGCTTGAGAACCTTATCCTAAGCGAAACAAGCATTCATGAAATGACAGATCCTGCATGATCACATGTTTATGTGTATCAAGAGCAGTTAAATTAAATGAGACAAAAAAGTAGAATGGTGGTTTCCAGGGTCTGGGGAAGAGGAAAATAGAAAATTATTGTTTTATGGGTATAGAGTTTTAGTTTTGCAAGATAAAAGAGTTCTAGAGAGATTGGGCAAAATGGCATAAATGATAGAGGCTTTGTTCAATCTGCTTTTTAAAGACTGCATCAAAGTTGTGATAGAAGCACAGAAACAAACTGCAGGCAGTCACCTAGGGTCTAGATGAACAGAAGCACTACAACTAGAGAGAGATAAGAAATCACCCTGCAACGGGAGGAGGTAGGAGGGAACAAAGACTCAGATTGCCCAGTCCCCAGTGGCTGAGTGGGACAGAGTCCGCAGCAGCTGCACACAGCAGCTACAGTCGTCCCTCTTAAAGGGCCATGTCTGCAATGAAACTTTCACAATGAAACTAAATTAAAAAATAAAATAAAATAAAATAAAAAAAAAAAGAAAAGACATTGAAAAAAAAAGAAAAGAAAATGAAGTGGAGTTTGTAGTAGAACCTGAAGATTAATGTTGGTAAATTGTTCTGTGTAAATGCAAAATGAATGAATTCTATGTCCTAATAGAAAGATGGAGGAGGATGGAAGAAGAAAGCACACTAAGCAGACTAAATGTTAAGAAGAATAATTTTGTGTGTGTGTGTGTGTGTGTGTGTGTGTGTGTGTGTGTGTGTAAATTTCTCGAGGTCACTATTGACAGCTTTTGCCTGCAAATGCTTCTTTGCTTTTTTAGATTTAAATGCAAGTTTGTAATCATGTGCTTAATCATATTCTTAAGAAAATTATAGGCAAACTCTGTACATATAACATGAGGTTTCTGTGACAAAGCTCTTAAAACAAATTGCATCTACTCTTATAATTTCATCTGACTAACGTGATTTTCCAAAGTATGCCAGTATGTAATGCATTTGTGATTTTTTTCAATCAATAACAATGAAAGATAAGAAACTCTTTCAACACTTGTCATAGGTAGCTGCTAGAACATCATCTTTGAAACTTTTACTCTACTTACTTCTTTTTGGGCAAAAGTAACTATTTTCTTTTAGCCATCCTAAATGCTTTTATTTATCCCTAGGGGCTATCAGTAATATTAGGCATGAGGTGTTGACTAAGGGAAAATATCATATTAATCTTCATATATCTAGAATTTTTCTTTCTTGCCCAGCAAATTGTTACTTTCCTTTAAGCCTCAACTGATAACTCCTATACTTTTTAAATTTATACTTAGCATACAATATATATTAATTTCAGGTATACAACATAGTGATTCTAAATTTACATATATACCTTACAAGGTATCACCACACTAAATCTAGTAACCAGTTATCTGTCACTGTGCGAAGTTATCACAGTATTACTATATTCCTTTCACCTTCATCCATGCTCCCACCCACCTCCTTTCTGGCAACCATTAGTTTGTTCTTTGTTTCTATGAATCTATTTTTGTTTTGTTTGTTTGCTCATTTGTTTTTTTTTGATTGCACATAATAAGTGGAATCATGTGGTATTTGTCTTTCCCTGTTTCTTAAATACTTGTCACCATTGTAATTGTGAATTATATGCGTATTTGATTACTATCTGTCTCCACTTGTCACCACCACCACTATAAAACACTTTGAAATCAGGGTTCGTGTCTGTTTTTATACCCCAACCCCTAATATGTTCCTAGCACATAGTTGGCTCTAAGTAAATATTAATTATTTACATAATTAATAAGTTGAAAAATGACTTCGAATATTATATCCTTTTCAAATCCTTTCCTAATCTCTTCAACCACCACCCTCGTCTACAACTCTACTGACAGAAATTGAACATTTCCTCTTCTATATGCCAATGGAAATTTCCAATTAATTTGAGGGACCACTAACCATATATCAGGTTTACCTGGGACATCCTGGTTTATGCTTGTTTTTCTGACATAGTAATTAATAATGCTCCTTTTGGACTATAACTGAGATGGTCACCCTATACAGAATTGTGTTTCAACTTTCTAGTGCCACTTCTAGCCAATTTTTTTATTAGTTTGTGAGTTCTCTGAGGACAGGATCAGTTCTAGTTTCTCTTCCTAGACCTGGGACTTATCTCAGTGTCTGGCACTCAGTGACTGTTCTTTTGAATAAAAAGACATTCCTGCTATCTTTGGCTCAAGAAGTTTTGCATTGTAAAACAAAACAAAAAAAATAAACTCAAAAAAAAAAATACATGACATCTATACACCTACATAGGTCCTAGAAGAAAATCAACATTTTTTTAAGAATCTCATTGTAAAAGGCTTTGAATGGTAAATCGAAGTTTATGTCTGCCAGTTTATTTATTTCTCTTCTACTTTTGGTTATTGAGTATGGAGATTTACAATAATAACTACTAATTTTAGAGTGTTTCCTATGTTATGGGATTTTCTCTGAGTTTAAATTTGATATTGTTTGTCTATGTGAACATGCTAAAGGTACTCACACAAATGCTTAGTTTGGACAGAGCAAAAATCAGGTAGTAGAGGAGGAGAAAACATTCTATAGTCCACTAGCTAAGAGCAGTCAAACATGTCTTTTACAGTACCTCTCATTTGCCAAGAAAACATAAATATAAAATTATAAACAGTTGTTTTTACGTGACTTTGGAGCTTTGAAATAAATGCAAGGGTTGGAAATCTCCATGTCCTCGAAATTATTTTGAAGAGAATATAAATGTAAGGTAGATGGTAAATGTGGAACTTATAAAGGAAATAGTCTTTAAGATTTGAATAACAAAGATTAATGGGGAAGCAAAAGTGAAATGGGTGTCTGTTTTGGCTAAAATCATTACGAGAAAATTCTGAAGTCACAAGAGATAATATAATGATTAAAAAAGTTATTGCATGCTGTCTGAAAGTCAGTTCTGAGTCGTCAATTCTGTGTGCATATGATGTTCGTCAAATGTGGCTCTTCTAAGTAAGCATGCAGTTATCCATATTATTCTTAGATAAAGCTATTGGCAGCTTTTCTTGTTGCTTGTAAAGTAAGGATTGATGTGCAACTGGAAAACCTAGTCACTGGTTACATAGATAGTCTGATTTTAGATTAGTAAGCAACAACTGCTATCTGAAGAGCCATGTCAGTGCTCACAGGTCTACAGCCTTGCCTCACAGTCTTTTTTTTTTTTTTAAAACCAAACCCCGGGTAGTGTCTGTTGCACACTTTACATGTTTTTCTAAGCACTTTAGTTATTCATTGTAATCCTTACTCTGTGAAGTAAGCTATCAATATCCTCATTTTACATATGAGGAAATTAGGTGTCAAAGTGAAGGAAACACTTTGGCCTTGGTTTAACCTGCAGGAACAGATGAGTTAGGTAAGAAGAAGAAGTTTAAGAAGTAAAAATTGTTTCCTCTGATTATCTTCTGTAATAATATTCTTCTTAAATGTTCTGATTTCTCACGCAAGTTGAGTTGATTTTTTCTTTTGTTTTACGATACAGTAAATGCAATTACAATAAATAAAAGAGGCTCCAGATACAATTTGTAAGTGTGCACAAAACGCTTTTATCCAGAGCACACTCTCTATTTGTTACCCTTTAGCCCACTTCAATCTCTTGAAAGCAATTTTAATGGTTTTCCAATTTTTCCAATAGATCGAGGTCCCTGATATTTTTGCAAAGAGTAGTGCTATAGAGATTGTGCTCTCGGGAGTGGAGCCCAAGCTTTAGCATAAGTATCTGATGTGAGATCTGAAAAAATTTACCTGGCAGAAAGTAAGAGTCATTTCAAGAGATCTATATATTCCTGCCCTTGGTTGAAAATGCTATGTTTCTCTTTCTCAAATTTTTGTAATAACAGTTAACTTTAGTTGTGATTTTGTGTGGTGTGAGGGTGAGGTAATTACAGTAGTATTGCACCAATGAAAATCTTATGTCTACAACTATTAGATGAATTATATAGTCTCTATATTTTTAATGCAAGGTGAGTACAACCATTTTTAAGCAGAAAAATAGCAATGTCAGACAACATGTAGTTTCTTAGGAAAAAAAAAACTTCTATATTCTAAAATGCTTTTTTAAAATTTTACTAAATATATTGTGGTATGTGTGTTCATTTTATAGGAACTGGTAATCATAAACATACCCAAACAACAGATAAACCTTGCACCATCACTACCACCACATCTTACCACAAAGAAAATGCACTGAATGTGGATTCCAAGCAGGCTAAAAAAGAAAAAGAGATGATTAGAATCTTAGACCCACTGAACGGGATGACGGCCACAGCTGAAGTGGAGCACACCAAAAATGAAGAAGAGTGGCCTCCAAGGAAGAGAAGCAGCAGCCTAAGCAGAGCAGCGTGGAGCAGGTCAATGCTGATTCTGAAGAGCGGATGAGCTCTGAGAGCGACCCTGAACAAATATAACCTTAAGATGGCAAAACAAAACAATAGCTGCCAACCTGGGGATGTTCAGTTTGAGGAAAAAGGAGACCCCGTCCAAGCCACAACCGCCAGCTCTGTAGATCACCATGCCTCGATTGTCCAAGCTCTCTCTCAGAGCAGCATTCTATCAGGATGGGAAGCTTGACCTGGAAAAGCAATACCAAGCCAAGGATGGATTTGCTGCTAAGCTGGGCTATGCAGAGGAACAGATTCAAGTCAGTGCTGAACCAAGCTGGCCCAGAATCACTTATTAATGATGTATGGCAGAGCTCGTCAGACTTGGGAACAAAGGTGATTCTGAAGGCAGGTAAACTTGAGTCTGAAGGTACCGGCGAGGGCCCAGCTCCAGAGAGATTGCAAGCCCTGAACGTATCTCTTGAAGATGAAATAGATAAAGTGACAATTTGAGGCCAGTTGTTATCGATGGAAGTAATGTGGCAATGAGGTAAGACTGGCATACTTCTCTTTCTCTTTCTTTTCTTTTTGAGGGTTTTTTTTAAAAATATTTTTCAAATTAGAGTTGACATTCAGTATTATTTTATTTTCCTTTCAGGAGCAATCCCCCCTATTAGGCTAGTATTCACTGGTACTATACATAGATATTCAAGTATTAGTGACTATATTTCCTGTGTTAGAATTCACATCCCTGTAACTATATTTGTACTCCTTAATAACTTCTCCTTTTTCAACTCAGCTTTCCCAACCCCCCTCCCATTTGGCAACTATCAGTTTGTTTCTGTATGAGTCTGTCTTCATTTTGTTTGTTCATTTATTTGTTCTTTAGATTTCCATATATAAGTGAAATCATATGGTACTGGTCTTTCTCTGTCTAACTTTTTTCACTTAGCATAATAACCTTAGGTCCATCCATGACATTGAAAATGGTAAGATTTCATGTTTTTAATAGCTGAGTAATATTCCATTGTATATATGTACCAATAACTTTATCCAGTCATCTATTGATGAGCAGTTAGGTTGCCTTCCGTATCTTGGCTATTGTGAATAGGGATGCACAGATCTTTTACCAAACTACTGTTTTGGGTTTCTTTGAATAAATATCCAAAATTGCAATTGCTGAGTCAAATGTAGTTCTATTTTTAATTTTTTGAAGGACCTCCAAACTGTTTTACAGTGTGGCTGTACCAATTTGCAATCCATCAACAGTGTATGAGAGTTCCTTTGTCTCCACATCCTCATCAACATTTGTTGCTTATTGATTTATTGATGATAACCATCCTGACAGTGTGAAATGTATATCACATTGTGGCTTTAATTTGCATTTCTCTGATGATTAGTAACTTTGAGCATCTTTACATATGTCAATTGGCCATCCGTATATCCTCTTTGGAGAAATATTTATTCAGGTCTCTGCTCATTTTTTAATTAGATTGTTTGTTTTTGTTGTTGAATTGTATGAGTTCTTTATAAATTTTTAGATATTAACTCCCTTATCTGATGTATCATTGGCAAATATCTTCTCCTATTCAGTAGGTTGTCTTTTTGTTGCTGATGGTTCCTTTGCTGTGTAAAACTTTTACTTTAATGTAGTCCATTTGTTTATATTCCTGTTTGTCCCTTGCCCAAGGAAATATATCAGAAACAAAATTACTAATAACAATATCAGAAAGGTTACTGCTATATTCTTCTTCTAGGAGTTTATGGTTCAGGTCTTAACATTTAAGTCTTTAATCCATTTTGGCTATTCTTGTATATGGTGTAAGAAGGGAGCCAGATTCATTTTTTGTATGTATCTAATACAATTTTCCCAATCGCCATTTAGTAAAATAGACTGTCTTTAGCCCATTGTATATTCTTTCTTCTTTTGTTATAGATTAATTGACCATATAGGTGTGGATTTATTTGGGGGCTCTCTATTCTGTTCATTGATCTGTGTTTTCTGTTTTTTATGCCACTGCCATGCTGCTTTGCTTACTAACAGACTTATAGCACAGTTTGATATCAGGCAGCTCGGTGATACCTTCAACTTTGCTCTTCTTTCCTCAAGATTGCTGTAGCTATTCAGGGTCTGTTGTGATTTTATGTAAATTTTGGGGTTATTTGTTCTAGTACTTGCTGAAAAATATTGGTATTTTGATCAAAGAGGTAATGAATCTATAGATTGTCTTTGGTAGTATGGCCCATTTTAACAAAGTATAACTCTCACCAAAGAACACCATATATGTGCTCATTATTTGTATCTTCTTGTATCTTACATGTATTAATGAGGCCCCTGAGATTATGTATGAACTCACCGAAAGGGAACAATATAATTGGAGCTAATTTCTCTTATAATTGAGTATCAGTGAGAAAGTGAGGAATCTAAAGAGAGAGCCCCCATCACATTTTCTTAATTAACCTTCTAGAAAAATGGTTCTTCTGATCAGTCTTGTTTGACAGGTAATATCCAATTTATTGAAATACAATTGGTGCACATAAGCCAATTTTACCATCTAAGCTTTTTGAATTTATTGTAATTTATGTGGCTTATGTATATCAGAGCACCAGATCCCATGCTAAGAGATCAGAATTTCTATAAACAAGTATACCATTTGTGAGTTTTTAACATGATTATATATATATATTCTGCTCAATTTATCTGCTAATTTTTCCTCTTCCAATTTCCAATTAAATAAATTGCTTGGCTTTTCAAGTTTTTTACAGTGTTTATTCCTACAAGTAATTGTGATAGAATGTCTCCTCTTTTTAAATCATGTCCTAATTATAAAAAGAATACTTAATTTATGAAGGAATTATGAAATTAAAGAAATAAATCACTTAATACCCTGTCACAGAGAATAATGATTTTATTAATATTTTGATGTATCTATTTTTCTAAGGTTTTACATAGAGCGTTTTCTACAAAATTTCTACATTATATATACTTATCTGTATCCTTTCTTTTCTCTTTTAGCATTATATTGTGAGCATTTCCCCATCTTAAAATATTCAGTAATGTGATTTTGTTGGTGCATTATATTTAATTAAATGTGATTACTGTTTTCAGTCAGCATTTATGTATGTGTTGTTTTTGCTGTCAACATTTTTTTAAAGTTTAATATATGTCCTTACAACTCATCTCCAACTAACCCTCCATATATAAAATTATCTAAACCTCTGGTGTCACCTTTTTTTCTCTTGAGAATAGCTGAGTCTTTGAAAAGAAGGTGGTAGTAGAAACAGAAGGAGAAGAGAGAAAATGGAAGTAGTGATAGGAAATAACCACCAGGGCTGCTAAAAATTGGGAGTTGTTATTACCCATCTGTGACCTTGAATGAAAAAATGATAACAATGGCAATATTTATAATGATTGAATAAAAAATCTGATTTGCTCTTTTTAAAAATACATGTTTGACATTATTAAGAAATAAAAATGTCTTTTCCAGTAAAGATGGTGGCGGGAAAATGGGGTTCACCTCTTTCACAACCACATTAAAATTACAACCAAATTATAAAACAAACAACTTGGAGAACTGCCTGAAAGTCTAGCTGTTCATAATACATACATCTGAGGATATAAAGGAAAAAGTCACGTCAAGTCCTGTAGAAGGAGCGGAGACACAAAGTGAGCTGGTCCCACAACAGTGCATGGCAGTTGAACCGCAGGAGGAGAGTGCAGCTGCAGAGGCCCGCTGAAGAAACAAGGGACCCTAGCCCCACTCAGGGTCATCCCAGGCCAGGGTTCAAGTTACAGGAAAGAGGTTACTACATCTGACTGTAAAAAACAATAGAACTCTGGTCATCTGCGAGAGATGGCAAAAAAATCTGAAAACCCACATCCTATTAAAGGGCCCATGCACAGACTCACTTACTTGTAGGCACTCACCATGGGATTCAGGGGGTCAGCAACTTGGGAAGAGCAAGAGACATACAGGAAAGACTGAGTTGTGTGGCGCCAGGGCAAAAGTTGGAGAAACAATTGCCATTACTTCCTTTGTCAAGCCCCATTACGGGGCAGTCTACAGGTGGGTTAATCTTGCTTGACTTGAACCCTCACCCCATGTGGCCAACTCTGAAGCTGCATTGGCTGGTGGGATAAGCCTACTCCACCCACTGTCTTCCTGGTGCCCCGCACCACTCAACTCACATACCACCCAGAGGCTCTTCCAGCTGTGGAGCCATACAGGCAGTTGGCAGTCAGCTCTAGGCTTTAAGGTGGTACACTGGTCATTTTGCTAAGCCAACCCAGGCCTAGTACTGGGGTAACTGACCTTGGCTTGCAGTGTGGTCTGTCCCATTTGCTTCCAGATCTAACATAGGCAGAACCATCTGCAGACGCTTTATAGCTCCTACAAGTAGCCCCAAGAAATCAAAGGGAGCACAGGAATCCCTCCAAAGAAGCCACAAAACCAACACATCTGAAGGCTGGCATCAGAACACAACAGAGTACCATATGACTAGCCCCATAAGTGGCACACCCAAAGGGTGGTCTCAACAGGTACCTGAGCCTGCTGGGCAAATTCTACTCTGTGGGTTAGGTCCCACACAGCAGCTCATACCCTGTGAGCATGGCCAATCCCCACAACCAGTCAGCCTGAGAGTCAACCCCATTCACTGACATACTAACAGCAATCAAAGTTTAACTATGACAGGAAAACACACACAGCCAACACAAGGAACACACTCAGAGCTTCCTGTGCAGGTGATCAGGGAGAGTGTACCACTGAGACACACAGGACATCTACTACATAAGGCCATCTGGCCAAGGCTGGGAGATGTAACAGATATTCTAATACATAGACATAACACAGAGACAGACAATTAAATGAGAAAAAAAGAAACATGCCGCAATGAAAACAACAGGATAATATTCCAGACCCCCCCCAAAAAAAAACCCAACAATTAAATAGAATAGAGACAAGCAACTTACTGGATGGAGACAGAGTTCAAAACACTGGTTATAAGGATGCTCAATGAACACGGGCGTGAATAGGTGATCTCAGTGAGGACATCAACAGAGAGATAGTATATAAAAAAAGACATAAAAACAATAAAAAGAACCAATCATAAATGAAGAATACAATGACTGAAATGAAGAATACAGTACAAGGAATCAACAGTATATTGGATAAAGTGGAAGATCAAATCAGCCAGTGAAACAAGGTAGCAAAAAACACCCAATTGGAAAGCCAAAAGAAAAAAAAAAGAGTCAAATAAATGAAGGAGAGAAGTCAAAATGGCATAGATGATAGAGTCATTGTTCATCTGCTCTTAGACCACATCAAAGTTGAAGATAGAAACAAAGAGCAAACAGCAAGCAGAGTCTCCAGGACTAGATAAACAAGCCCTACAATTAGGAGCAAAATAAGAAATAACCCTGCAACAGGAGGAAGTAGGACAAGTTGAAGACACAAGGAAGCCTGGACATGAGCAGCTGACTGTGAAACAGGCGATGCAGCAGCTGGCAGCTGCAGACGCCTCTTAACGGGATGCGTCATGGGCAGACTTTGCAGTGATGGATTTGCTCCCTCTGAGCAGTAGCACCAGCTCAGTTGCTGGTGGAACCAGGGACTTACAGAGGGTTGCTGATTGTCAGAGAAATGGCCAGAGGTGAGGCTTTCTCCCAGGTATAAGTGCTGGTAGTACACACTGTTCTTCTGTGGATCCCTCCACTCTCCCAGTGTGCGGATACAGTGCTGCATAGCTGAGACATCATCAGACTGGATAACAGAGGTCACTCTGCCCAGAAGACTCCCAAAAACTCTGCCTCCCACAACTCATGGCCCTATCCAACCCACATCCATATGTCCTTAGCGAGTCCTATGCAACTTGCAGGGCAAGCTCCAAAACCCATACTGGGTGGCAGATGACCTCGTTTCTGGTATGGTTTCTTGAGGCAACTATAAGCTCAGCATGCACGGATGGCTTATATCTTATTAGGTGGCCTTGGAGGGACACAGGCTGGGCCTAAAACTTGACCTGAAGCTAAACCTCTCTGATGTACCTCTGACATCTACTACACAAAGCCACATTAATATGACCGGGAGCAGAAGAGCTTTGTTGTAGTGTACATAAAAACAGACATAGAAGGCAGCCAAAATTGGAAGACAAAGTGCAGAAACCATATGAAAGAAAAGAACAGAGATCCAGAAATAATGGAGTCAAGCATATCTAACATGAATAATTCAAAACACTGGTTGTAAAGATGCTTGATGAACTTAAAGGAAGAGTAGATCAACTCAGTGAAGCTTTAACAAAGAGATAAAAAAATAAATAATGGACAATGAAATTATAAAAGGGAACCAGTCAAAAATGAACACCTTATATGAGATGATGAGTATATTAGAGAAAATTAACAGAGTGGATGAAGAAGAGGATTGAACCACCAATATAGAGAATGCAGAAACCAAGGTCACCCAATCAGAATGTCAAGAAAAAAAGAAGCCAAAATATAATAATAACTTCAGGAGACTTTGGGAAAAATTAAGTGTAAAAAACATCCATGTAATAGGGTACCTGAAGGAGGAGGGGGGAACAAGAAGTGAAAAAGCTATTTGAAGAAATAATGATGGAAAACATCCTAACCTTGTGAAAGAAATAGACATAAAACCCCAGGAAGCTTGGAGAGTCCCCAAAAACCAGGAACCCAAAGAGGCCCACACCAAGACACATCGTTATTAAAATGCCAAAAGTTAAATACAAAAGAGAATCTTAAAAGCAGCAAGAGAAAAGTAGTTAGTTACCTACAAGGGAGCACCCATAAGACTGACAGTTTTTCTCAATAGAAATTATGTAGGACAGAAGGTTTGGCACAAAATATTCAACGTGATGAAACCCAGGACCTACAACCAAGAATACTTTATCCAGTAAAGCTATCATTTAGAGTCTAAGGACAGATAAGGAGCTCCTCAGACAAAAATAAGCTAAAGGAATTGATCAACGCTAACCCAATATTACAGAAAATGTTGGAGGGACTTCTTTTAAGAAGAAAAAAAAAACATGTATCACAAACAGGAATAAAGAATGGTAATGACTACTTATCTATTAACAAGTTCTTCAAATGGAAGAAGAATTAAAAGATAGAGTGGCTGAATAGATAAGAAAATAAGACCTCTACATATGCTGTCTACAAAGAGACTCACTTTAGATTAAAAGATACACACAGGCTAAAAGAAAGGGGAAGGAAAAAGATACTGCCCTGATGGATCTAGATGGTATTGCACTGAATGAAATAAGTTAGATAGAGAAAGACAAATACCAATTGATTTCACATACATGCAGAATCTAAAGACCAAAATAAACAACAATAACAACAAAACAGAAACAAACTCATAGATACAAAGAATATTTTAATGGCTACTAGACAGGAGGAGTTTTGGGGGAATGACGAAAAAAACGGCAAAAGGAATAAGAAATACAAATGGATAGTTTACAAAATAGCCATAGAGATTTAAAGTGTAGTATAAAAGAAAATAGTTAACAACATTGTAATAAATGTGTAAAAGGAAAGACGGTTACTAGATTTAGTGGGGTAAACACTTGAGCTCTTAAAAAACTATGCTGTACAACTGAAAACTGATATTTTATGCTAACTGTAACTTAAAAAAAACTCATAGAATTGTACAATGTAAAATATGAGAAATTATTGCCTATTATATTTCAATAAAGCTGGGGAAAAAATGAGGGAATTTTAATAGACCTCTGGGACATCAAACATACCTACATCTGCATCACAGGATTCCAAGACAAGATGAGTGAGTGCAAGAGATTGAGAACCTATATAAAGAAAGGGATCAGGACAGAAAGCAGAGAAGTGGGGAAGGCAGAGAAGCAATAGTTGATTATTACCAGCCCCGGTTGCAAAACGCAAGGCTGAGCCACAGGCCCCATCCTCCAATCCAAAGAGCCTCTGCCCCCATATACTCCAAGACTGAACACCATGGAGACCCAGGGGAATCTGAGCAAACGCTGACTTAGCTGTCGCTAACAGTGACAGGGACTGAGACTGAGGGTAGTGAGCATGATTGAATATTTATGAGGAATAAAAGGCATTATTAACATTTTATATAGAGCAGGGATCCAAGAGGCTTAGATGCATCTACTGGAAAACCAGAAGAAAAAACACTGCCTTAGCAACAGGCTAAAGAGAGATCTTCATATAATAAATCATCTTACTGGGAAAATTAAAAAAAAAAAAAGCAGAATACACTTTCATTAATATCCAGGAAGAAAAATAGTCCATTAAACACCATGAACAACCATGGTAACAAGGCAGCTAGAAAGAGAGAAAAACCTCCAGAAAATAAGCTGAAAGACATAGAAATATGTGACTTAAACGACAGAATTCAGAATGGTATTTCTGAAAGAACTCAGTAGGATCCAAAATAATTCATATCAACAATTCCTGGAATTGAAAAAAACAACTAGGTCAGAAGGAGATTTTTAGCAAGGAGATTAAAACCTTTTAAAAGAACAAAAACGAACTTCTGGAGATGAAGAACACACTAAAGAGATGAAAATATAAATAGCAAGTTGGGAAATGGAGTTGATCAAATGGAGGAAAGGATCAGTGATATCAAAAAACAGAAATCTAGAAATAAATCAGAAGGAAGATGAGAAAAAAATGAAGAATGAAAAATGCTGAAAGGGAAATACAAGAACTAGCTGATACTATTAGGAAAGGAAACAAGAATAATGGGCATTCTCAAAGGGTAAGAAAAAGAGCAGGGATTAGAAAGCATTTTCAGACAAATAGTTGGTGAGAATTTCCCAAATCTAAGGAATGAACTGGAGCTTGGAATTCAAAGAAGTCAACAGACATTCAATTATCTCAACCCAAAGGGCCTTCTCCAAGACACATTATATTAAAATTATCAAAAACCAAAAACAAAAGGAAAATTCTCATGGTAACCAAGGAAAATAAGACAGTAGTCTATTAAGGAAAACCCATTATTATCTTTGGACTTCTCAACACAAACCTTACAAGCCAGAAAAGTTTGGAATCTAATATTCAAACTATTAAATAAAAAAACTATCAGCCAAGAATAATGTGTCCAGCAAAGCTCTCCTTTAGGTATGAAGGAGAAATTAAGTCCTTTCCAGACATACAAAAGTTGAGGGAATTCTACACTATAAAGCTTACAAGAAATACAAAATGAGGTTAGCCACCAAAAACAAAATGACAAAAAATATACATAACTGTATGTCAGGGCTACTAGCAGACAGATAGAAGCAAAGGAGTGCAACCCTTATCAACAGCAGGCCATTATAAAGCTTAAAAAAATAAGAAGAGATTTGCCATTGCAAGATAGTAATGAATGTTCAGCATACATGAGGACAAATTGAGCAACAATAACACAAAAAGAGAGGATTCAAAGTTCCAAATTTGTAAAAGGAAATGGAGATAAGGCACATGCAGAATATATACTATCCTCTACATATATGTAATGGTAAAGCACATGCCAGAGATTCAGAATTGAAGTATATAACATAAAATATGAAGGACCAGAGGAAAATCCACAAAAACCCAACCATACAAACAAACAAACAGAAACATATGGACAAGGAAGCAATAGAAACAAAAGCTACCAGAAAACAAAAGATAAAAGTGGCCACAGCAAAACCTCATATTTCAATAATCACCCAAATTAAATGTACTTGAAACTCACCAATAAAAAGGCATAGGGTTCGCAGACTGGATTTTAAAAAAACAAAACAACAACAACCATATGCTGCCTCCAGGAGATACATCTCAGTTCCAAAGACAAATAGGGACTCAAAGTGAAAGGGTGGAAAATGATATTTCAAGCAAATGGCATTCAGAGAATAGCAGGAGTAGTGGTACTAATACTGGACAAAATAGACTTCAAATAAAAAAAGCAAAGAAAGATACTGAGGGAACACTTCATAATAAAGGGAATCATGAACAAGAAGACATAACACTTATTAATAACAATGCTCCCAATCATGGAGCGCCAAATATATAAAGCAATTACTAACAGAACTAAAGAGAAAAATACAAAATACTATTCAGAGTACAGGACCTAAATAACCCACAGTTGGATATGGGCAGATCATCCAAACATACAATCAATAAGGAAATAATATCCTTAAATGACACATTAGACCAACTGGATATAGTTGACATGACAGAGCCTTTCATCCCAAAACAGCTGCTTATACATGTCTCTAGTGCATACAGAGAACATTCTAAAGGATTGAACATACATATGGACATAGAGATAGCCTCAACAATATAAGAGTGTTGAAATCATACCAACCATATTCTCTGATCACAATGCTTTGAAGCTGGAAATCAACTGCAAAAAGAAAGTGAAAGAACCACAAATACATGGAATTAAACAACATGCTACTGAAGAATAACTGGTCAGAGAAGAAATAAAAGAGAGATCAAGAGATATATAGAAAACAATGATAATGATAGTACAACATATCAAAACTTTTGGGACATGGCAAAAGCAGTCATAAGAGGAAAGTTCATATCATTACAGGCCTATCTCCAAAAAAGAATGAGCCCAAATACAACCTAACACTTCATCTTAAAAACTAGAAAAGGAAGAACAAATGAAGCCTAAAGTCAGAAGGAAAGAAAAATCAAAATTAGAGCAGAAATAAATGAAATTGAAAACAAACAAACAAAAAATAGAAAAAATAAATGCAACAAAGAGCTGGTTCTTTGAGAAGTTAATAAAATTGACAAACCCTGGCTAGACTCACTAAAGAAAAAAGAAAAGGACACAAATAAACAAAATCAGGGATGAAAGAGGGAAATTACGACTGACATTGCAGAAATACAAAGGATCCAAGAATACTATGAAAAAGTATATAAACCAAATTTAATAACCTAGAAGAAATGGACCAGTACTTAGAAAATACAACCTTCCTAGACTGAATCAAGAAGAACTGGAAAATCTAAATAGACCGATCAGCAGTATGGAAATTGAAACAATCATCAAAAACCTACCAAAAAGTAAAAGTCCAGGACCAGATGGCTTCACCAGTGAATTCTACCAAACATTCAAAAGATTTAATACCTTCTCTCAAACTCTTCCAAAAAATGAAGAGGAGGCAATACTTCCCAACTCATTTTATGAGGCCAATATTACCTGATACCAAAACCTGGTAAAGATAAACAAAAAAAGAAAACTACAGACCAATATCTCTCATGAACACAGATGCAAAAATCCTAAATAAGATACTAGTGAACGAATACAGCAACATATTAAAAAGATTATACACCATGATCAAGTGGGCTTCATCCAGAGCACAGGGATGGTTCAACATATGCAAATTGATTAATGTGATACACCACATAAACAAATTAAAAATAAGAATCATATGATCATAATCAATAGATGCAGTAAAAGCCTTTTGAAAAAGATACAGCATCCATTTATGATCAAAAACACTTCACAAAGTTGGTATGGAATTTTGTTAAGTGTAAAGGCTATATACAAGAAACCCTCAGCTGACATTATACTTAATGGTGAAAATCTAAAAACTACCTTTTGACCCAGCAATTGCATTTCTAGGTATTTATCCAAAGAAAACCAAAACAATAGTTTATAAAGATCTATGCATTCCTATGTTCACAGCAACGCTATTAACAATAGCCAAGATATGGAAGCAATCTAAGTGCTCATCAATAGATGTTTGGATAAAGAAGTTATGGTACATATATACAACGGATATTACTCAGTTATTAAAAATATGAACTCTTACCGTGGATGGTACTAGAGGTTATTATGCTAAGCGAAAAAAAAATTAGGCAAAACAGACTCACAGATACAGAGAACAAACTGGTGATTGCCAGAGGGGAGGGGTGTTGTGGGGTGGGTGAAGAAAGAAATGAGAAAAAATAAAATATAACCCTGTAAATTTTTAAAAAATAAATAAAATGTCTGTTGTTGATGTCTAAGTACTAAGCAAAATCCTGATGGAATGTTTCTTTGCTACTTGTTGTCAATCCTCTCTTCTTTCACTCTCTATCTTTTTGAAGCCATGGGAATAAAGAGGAGTTCTCCTGCAGAGGAATACAACTTGCTGTGGATTGGTTTCTAGATAAAGGCCATAAAGATATTACTGTATTTGTGCCTGCATGGAGAAAAGAGCAGTCCCGACCTGATGCCCCAATTACAGGTATGATTTCAAATAAAACATTTTTTTTCTTATCCAGAGGTAAAACTTGTGGATAAGTTTATGTTCTTAACTTAGATAATTATTTTGTTTGTTTGTTTAGTATGCTTAAAATGTATTTTAAGTGTATTTTTCCTGATCCAAATAAAACCATTATTGTGTTGCACCACATGACAGTTAAATATAGAAGACTTCAATTCAGCAAAGAATAAAGGACATGATTCCAAAAAAAAAAAAAGAGAAAAGGAATGCTTTTCTATTTGACTGTAAACTTCAGACTAAAGGGGGATGAATCTGGTTATAAATGTGACTAAGTTTTCCAAAATACTAAAGAAACAATGATAAACAATGAATCTCATTATGTACTAGAGAAATTGTGGGATTTGCAAAGCAGGGGGTTGAATATATAGAAATAAAAGTTCCATAGCAGTCAGAGCCAGCTTATTTGTGAGACATAGAAGCCCCATTGCCTAAGGCCCATAATACAGAAATTTTTTTATTTTTTTTTAACATGACGAGGAAAAATTGTGTATAATAACAGTGAATGTATAATAATATCTAACTTGATTATTTGTCTCTATACCAATGCAGTTGTTAAGTGCAATTTTTAATATTTCTTTGTGTAGAAGGTGTCCATGAAGGCAAAAGTGCCCAAGGTCCACAAAAATCATATATAGTCCTAATAGAATTAGAATCACTACATTCACTAACAAATTGTAAAGCTAACTCTTCACAGTATTTGAGAGCATATAGACCTCAGTCCTATGAAAATCAGCCGTTGCCTGATGTGGCAAATGAGAAAGTCCAATGAATGGCTATTGGAGCTGTGTCATAGAGCTGTCAGCTAGCAGCTGGACAGATTCCCAGTCTAAGTCTGAGAGTGGATCCTGGCCCTGATTGAGCCCAGCCTGCAAGCTTTCTTTCCCCAGCAATTAAGAGGCCAAAAAGAGGGCGGGGAGTAAGTATTCACATGCTACAACTTAATGTTTCTTCTTAGCTGTGACCTTCCTTTACACAGAAGGCAAAAATGTAAGTCCTGAAAATTGAAAATTTACCCTCCTCCTGGCAGACACATCCTCAGCACACTGCCGTTTTGTTGTTGTTGTTGTTGTTGTTGTTGTTGTTGTTGTTTTTCTGTAGCCAAAGCCAGTGCTTCAGCCAAAGGGCAAAACAAGCATCAAGAATTCTAGGATATCAGTGTTAGTTCTCGCTTTTCAAGATAGTTTTTAAAACTTAGTTGTAATTGAATCTAGTTCCTTCATTTTGCCAAAAAAAAAAAAAAAAAAAAAAAAAAAACTGAAGCCCAAAGGGTAAGGTGACTTGCCAAAGGTCACAATCCAAATTGGTGCCCTGGCCAGGAATAGAGTCCACTTTCTCTGTTGGGGCAAATAAAATATTCATCTGGTACCAACTTACATATTTGTAATGTGGGGATAATGCTGTTAATTTTCAAAGATGATATCTACTCTGAGACATATAATCCATATTTTGACAGATCAAGATATCCTACGTAAACTGGAGAAGGAAAAGATTCTTGTCTTCACACCATCCAGAAGGGTCCAAGGCAGGAGAGTTGTCTGCTACGATGACCGGTTCATAGTCAAATTGGCTTTTGATTCTGACGGCATCATTGTATCCAATGATAACTATCGAGATCTTCAAGTTGAAAAGCCAGAATGGAAGAAATTTATAGAGGAGCGATTGCTGATGTATTCTTTTGTGAATGACAAGTATGCTTCTTTCCATTAGGCTCTGAATAGCCTAAATCCAAGTTACCACTAGGAATAGAATTCATTTCATGTCAATAAACATTTACTGAACACTTACTATGTACCATGCACACTATTCTGGCTGCCATAGGGATAAAAGGCTGAATAAGAAATAGGACTTGCCCTTAAGAAGCTCAAAGAATAGTGGAAAGAGAAAAGGACAATGTGTTGTGATAAGTGCTATGCTTAGAGTTTTCCAAATTGCTTTGTCTATATGAAATGATAGGAAAAGGCCTCACAGAAGAAATGACATTTGAAGTGAAGTTTACAGAGGTCATTACAGATAAAGGGGACATCATGGATAAGTCTATCAAGATGTAAAAGTGGGTTGCATGTTGGAGAAACCAGCAAGCATGCTAATGTGGCTGAAACATATAGTCCGTGGAAGAATTATGCACAGAAAAAATCCTTTGTTTGTGATCAAGTGGAACAGAGTGAAGAATTTCTGGCTTAGCAAATGATACTGGAAGGGCAGTTAGAAGGCTGTGGCAATAGTATACGCAAGAGGTAATGAAAGTATGAATTTCTGATAAGGGATAGTGAGAACAGAAGGGAAGACATTTATCTCTTGCTTGCTTGCTTTCAGGTTTATGCCTCCAGATGATCCTTTAGGACGCCATGGCCCAAGCCTTGAAAATTTCTTAAGAAAGAGACCTGTTGTTCCTGAGCACAAGAAGCAACCATGCCCTTATGGTGAGTACCTCTGTGCAAAACTGAGTTTTTTGTAAAGTATTAATGTTACTAAGGAAAACGTAAGGACTCTATGAATACTTTTCTCTTCAAGGTTTCTCTTTCAAATGGAAAATTCTGGCTTGTCCATTTCTGTGTGTTAAAGTCTATGTCTTCATGTCTTCTCATTTAGAGATTTAAAGAAATGTCGTAGAAACTGCATGAGAAAAATGTAACTAGAATTGAAGAGAAGATTAGTTGTCACTTGTTAAAATGATGTGTGTGTTCTAGCTGCCTCCATCCTGAGCAGCGTTGCTGGGACAGGGAAATGCAGAACCCCACAGGGCCTACAGAAGCAGAAAAGATGATGCCAAATTGAGAGTGGCCCCAAAAAGGACATGTTTCTCAGGCAGGTGACTGCACCCTTAGTGAACTAATAATACCCCCCTCTTTTTTTCAGATCTGTACTTTCCAGTTTGCTCCTAAACTTTGTTTTCATTTACCTTTTTTTTTAAATAATTTTCTAAAGTACTTTCATGATCTTTCCCAAGTCCTTCTGTTACAAAGTTTGTAAGCCTAACCATGCAATATGGGATGCCTGGTCTGAGGCTACTTTGGATGTTTACTCTTTTTAGATAATCATTTGTTTATGGAACATCTTGGTTTTTATTCTCAATTAACATTTTATTTAAATCATAGATAGAGCATTTTCATGTTCATTATCTTCATTTAATCTTCACAATGGCCCTGTAATATAGGCATGATTATAAACCTTGTTTACAAAAGAGGAAAATGAGATTCAGGAAGTAAAGTTACTTCCAAAAAGTCACAGGACTAGTAAGTAACATAGCTGTAACATAGCTTAGGTCTGACCAGCCTCCAAACCTGTGCTCTTTGCATAGCACTATGCTGCCTTCTGCATGCAGGTCACACCTAGGAAAATTTGTGAATTGTAGGAAAATAAAGACTGTTCAACTGCTCTGCTTCTAGCTTTGACACTGCAGTTTCCTCCCCAGCATCCCACTCCCACTTCTTCCCTTTCCCCTCACAGTGTCTGATGCCTCCTTGGTGTTGTCCGTCTCTCATCTTTATGGAAAGTTATTTTTTTTTTTTTGCCTTAACCCCAAACAGTAAAACTCTAACCTGAGTGACCAGATTGTTAATGACAGTTTCTGGCACAGAGAGTTGCACCACTATGAGAGAGAGTCTTACCCCAAGGCATTATTTTTCAGGCAAAAAAATGCACCTACGGCCACAAGTGTAAATACTACCATCCGGAGCGGGCCAACCAACCCCAGCGTTCGGTGGCTGATGAGCTCCGCATCAGTGCCAAACTGTCCACAGTGAAAACCATGAGTGAAGGCACCCTGGCCAAGTGTGGCACAGGGCTGTCTAATGTCAAAGGTGAGATAACCTCAGAAGTCAAGCGTGTGGCCCCCAAGCGCCAATCAGATCCCAGCATCCGGTCTGTGGCTGTGGAGCCTGAGGAATGGCTGTCCATTTCCCGTAAGCCTGAGGCCAGCTCTGTCCCCTCACTTTTGACTGCCCTAAGTGTCCCCACAATCCCACCCCCCAAAAGCCATGCAGTGGGTGCACTCAACACCCGTTCGGCCAGCAGCCCAGTGCCAGGATCCTCTCATTTCTCCCACCAAAAGTCCTCATTGGAGCATATGGCCAGTATGCAGTACCCCCCATCCTGGTTACCAATAGCCATGGGACCCCTATTAACTATGCTGAGCAATACCCAAAGTTTGAGTCCTTGGGGACCACAGCTACTATTCAATGTTAGGTGACTTCTCCAAACTGAACATCAACAGCATACATAATCGAGAGTACTACATGGCTGAAGCAGATCGGGGGGTGTATGCCAGGAATCCCAACCTCTGTCCTGACAGCTGTATGAGCCATACCAGGAACGACAACTATTCCTCTTACAACAACCTGTACTTGGCTGTAGCTGATGCCCATCCAGAAGGCAGTTTGAAGCTGCATCACTCAGCATCACAGAATTGTCTTCAGCCTTTTCCTCATGGTTACCATGAAGCCTTAACACGAGCACAGAGCTATGGCCCAGAGGATTCTAAGCAAGTCCCCCACAAGCACTCAATCCCCCACTTAGTTCTGCATGCCCAACACCCAACTGGAGCACGCTCAAGTTGTCCTGGAGACTACCCTATGTCTCCTAATACCCATTCTGGGGCAACCCCCCAGCCAGGACGTGCCCTAGTGATGACTCGAATGGATAGCATTTCTGATTCCCGCCTCTATGAAAGCAACCCCATGAGGCAAAGACGACCTCCTCTGTGCCGGGAACAACATGCCAGCTGGGACCCACTGCCCTGTGCAACTGACTCCTATGGGTACCACTCCTATCCCTTGAGTAATAGCCTCATGCAACCATGCTATGAGCCAGTCATGGTGCGGAGTGTGCCTGAAAAGATGGAGCAGCTTTGGAGGAGTCCTTGGGTTGGGATGCACAATGATTCCAGGGAGCATATGATCCCAGAGCACCAGTATCAGACCTACAAGAACCTCTGCAATATTTTCCCTTCCAGCATCGTCCTTGCAGTAATGGAGAAGAATCCTCACACAGCAGATGCCCAGCAATTGGCAGCCTTGATTGTTTCTAAGCTTAGGGCTGCACGTTGACATTACGTAAAACCTATTCTTTTATACAAATATGAATATTAATACTAATAATGCACTAATATGGTGATAATAGTGACTAATAACTTTGTGTTGCGCTTTACAAGTTAAAGAGTATTTATGTCACTAAAGTGCATAACAACCATGTGAGGTAAGTCTTACTAATGTCTTATTTTCTAGACAAGGAAACTAAAGCTCAGTGAGATTAAGTGACTTGCCAAGGTCACACTGCTAACAAATGACCAAGTCAAGACTCAAACCCAAGTCCTCTGACTCCAAGTTTCATGCCCTTTTGCACTGCACCATGCAGGTAACAGAGGACAAATCCCAGGGAGAGAGGCCTACATGCAAGAAACCTCAAGGGGTTCCATTACAAATGTTGTCTCAGTCATACATTTTATATTATAAAGTATCAACTATATACCTAATTTAGAGAGCATCAGGATCACATCATATGTTGAATTAACCTTTTAGGATTTTTAATAGGAATATTTAAAGCTATTTAAAAGTAAATGCATACTTAATTGCATGGATATCTACCCATTCAATATCTTTATTAACCAAGCTATAAGGTCACATTAAAGCTTCTAGAGTTATATTTTAAACCTATTGTTAGCAATTATATTGCATGTATGACTTATGTATTTAGTTTGAGATGTGTATATCTCTGTATAACCTTTTATATAATGATGAGAAGATAGGCTGTACACAGTCCTTAATATACAGCTGTATATCACAATGAGTTGATGATTTTATGTCACATTTTATAGTTTCACGTAGTTTTAAAAGTAAAATTACATGCCAATATTTGAACAATCACTTCCTTAGGCACCAGAGCAAACTAGCTCTATTTCCTTTGCACTTTTTACTTGTCAACATTTATTGACAGTTCTTAGCTTTTAAGTCTCTTCACCTCAGCAAATTAGAGATCAGACTGCAGCTTTCTTCTTCAGAGTAGCTGATGGATAAGCTCAAGTTCTAAGCATAGTAGGTGTGTGCTAGACAAGCACAGAAGAGTTTGACCAGGACCAAGTGATTTACTACAAAAGTCCACTTCCCTTATCCCCGGAGAGATGGCCAAACTCATGTGGCATTAAATGAACACAAAAGGTGCACTCAAGGAAGTCTAATGGATGCTCTTTGGACTTCTGATCTATGCAGTATTCAACATCACAGGATGAAAAGTAATGGAGAACAGTGCACAGCCATGTAATTCACTTTCTCCTGCTATCCACTCTTTGGGCAATAAGGTTGATCATTGGTGGAGCATACTTTTTTAGAAAACAGAACCAGAGAATTTTCTAGATGGAAAAAGGCAGCTTCCAAAAGGGGATGCTACATCTTTGCTAATAGCTGGCTCAGTTATGCACTTCAAATATACACAAAGAGATTGCACTTGCTCTTAGATAATTCTTAAATGTATTACTAAAGAAGGTAGGACTTTAGGTTTAGTGGCACCATTTGCGCAACTTGTATCTTGCTCAGGGTGGGAACCTTTGTAGCTAAATGCCTCTAGAAGAGGCATTTTTCTGTGTGTATGTGTGTGTGTGTGTAGTTTTTTTTAAGCTGCACTAAAAGAACCCCCTTTTTTGAATCCATTGTATAGTTCAACATTTTGAACCATGACTGGCTCACTATTTCTTGAGCTGGAACTTGCTAATTTCTATGGTCGGTTTTTTTCATGAATGTTGAGAAGGCCTGGTCTTGGCCTTTTGTTTCTTCATGAGAAGGTGTAAAACTGCCTTTAAATGTTTCTTACTCTGAAACACTCTGAATGTGAGGCTGTAGCCAAGGTTGTTTCTGGTGGTTTGATAATGGCTTGCATACTGCTTTCTGGCTTTCTGTCTCTCTCTTAGTTGATCAAAACTGCATCTCAGCCAATGTCCCTCTTCAGTTAACCTTCAAATTCATCTCCTACCATCTTATCTTTCAATCCCACAACATATTAAGAAGTAAAAGTATTTTCTTTAGTATAAGACAAAAGATTTATATGATCTGAAGAAAAAGCAGAGCATAGTATTTTCTATCAGGTAGATCCATAGAGAGTGACAGTTGCCACTGAAGCACTTGCTTATTCACTCAAACACCATTTCATACTTTCTCAGACCTTCTAAACCTGTGCTGTGTCTAAATCAGAGTATTTGACAATCTTAGATGACTCTACCGCCTTTGTGACAGTTAGTTCATCTTCCTACCAAAATCATCAATGGCATCACAGTATCCACTAGCTGCACAATTTACAGAGAAGCACAAGATTAGTCTTGTTAGCCACAATTCATCTTGAACATGTTCATGTTTAGTAGTCAACAAATTGTAAGCTCTTCCCAATACAGGAAATATTCTTAAGGCAGAATATGTATTATTTCCTTAAAAAAAAAAAAACAATTGTCATTCTTCTCTTCTCATAAAATGTGTATGAACCAAAGTGGTTAGGAACAATGCCTCAAATAACCAGAAATGAACTTTTGTTGATACAAATTGTATCTCCTTTATTCTGATTGTATAGAAATAAATGTTCAAAACTCATCTTAAACTAGGTTTGACACTAACTTTTCACCATGATTGTTGTGGCACTGTGTGTCACAGGGGAAGTTGCCCAGGAGTTGTGAGGGAGCTTTTATTTCCAAAGGGCAGTAGTAGTTTATAGACAAAGACAGTTTTTCAAGGACTCTTTATTTCTGTGTGCACAGCTATTGTGCGTACAGTTTCAAGCATTATATTGCAATAAGTTCTCTTTAGCCTATTCAATTTCATGTGTCCTTGCAAAAGAAATTTTGTGTAAAAAAATCAGCGGTAGTGAATCATCTTTAAGAATCTATAAATAGAGCACAATTCATTCAATTATAAATGCACAAATCCAGCTTGTTTCTTAGTGAAATTACTAGAGAAACATTTTCTTTATATTGAGATCTGTACAATCCTTGACTTTTCCATTTTGTGTGTAATTATAAAACAGCAAAAGCATTGGGACTATCTTGGCTCCTTTGATAATAAAATCAAGCTTCCTTCCTGGGGCTAAGTGTGTGAGCTTCTGGATATTTACCTCCAAACACTCAGCAGGGGTTACTGCACAGTGTTTTATATGGATTTCAAGAAAAAGTGAATTTTGCAAGAGGTGCTTTGTAATTTTAATTCTCTCACTGAGTTTCTGAATCATAGGAAGTCTGTGTCTGTTCAGGCATTAGATTTTGTGGATTTTGTGATTTGTTTTTCTTTTTGTGATTTTGTTTTTGTTGTTGCTATGTTTTATTTCCACCTGAAGAAGTGTGACTCTGGAGTGGCATGGTCAATCCAGGGAGACTTTTCAAAAGTAACATACAGTCATTGCACTCTCTCTTAAAGTGCAAAGTATGGAAAGGAGAATAACAGATGCCTTATGGGAATAGTCTACAAAACTTTTCTTCTAAATAATTATATACATATATATATATGTTGTGTGTGTGTGTGTGTGTGTGTGTGTGTGTGTGTGGAGAGAGAGACATATATAGACACACACACACACACACACACACACACACACACATATATATATACACACACACACACACATCTCTCTCTCTCTCTCTCTCTCTCTCTCTCTCTCTCTCTCTCTCTCTTCCTCTCTCTCTGTCTCTGTCTCTCTCTGTCTGTCTCTCTGCTAGTTTCCAGGAGAATACTTCTAAATCCCTTTTTTTCTATTTTAGAGTAAATTATCTTTATATAGTATTCAAACATTGATATCCATTAACCTTTGGCACTGAATTTTCTTCTAATAAAAAAATAATTCATTTTGAGAGGGACTCAGTTACCATTCTATCTATGCTGTAAGTATGGGACATTGTATAAATGCCCTTTTTGTGGCCAACAATTTGAATACACTTTGTTTTACTGTGTGAACCAGGTCTGGAACTGTACAGGGAAAGTAATGCTGAGCTGTCCAAAGAGTCCTACTCAGGTCTCCCCCTAACCCTTCTCTGCCTTCCCTTAGTTTGCTTTTTCTCAGGTCTGACACTGAGGAGTACATAGTCTTCAAATGAAATGACACTACAGTTAGTTCTCATTGGAAACCAAACCAGTATATTTTGGGAACCTGCTTGTCTAAAGTAGTTGATGCCTTTGAAAAGACACAGCATATTCAATATCTATCATATTTTAGCTAGCTATATACATAAGCAGATTGACTATTTTTAGCCCTGGTTTGTGAATCATTGAGCTATAGTAGTTTGCTTTATCCATTTGTGGGATTAAACAATACTGTTTAATGGTTGTAAACTTTTATAAAACCTCTTTGGGTTTTTTGTTTGACCCAAACATAATGTAAGTCTCAATGACAAAATATATAAAGCCAACCAGAGGTGAATGAAAATATACTCTGTCTCCAGTTTTGTCTGCCCCAATAATGCACGTGCAATGATTTGCAATACTTTCTTACTAGCATGAATGTACTATTACTACTCCATGAGGTTTCTATTTGCTTCACCTATCATCATGATATATGCTGTATCATTGACAACAATGAACTGTAACTACACTTATTTACTGCATAAACTATTTGTCTACTAACCACTAATGGCTCTGTTTCTTTAAGAACCGCAACACCAAAAGCCATACCACATCTACATATACACACACTCCAGTTTGCTCTCAAAAAAATAAATTTCTGTCCTTGGGACTTGCATCTTGAGATAAGCTATAAGAAGAGGGATCTCCCCAGATGAGTTTGTCTGAATTTTATCACAGTAAGCATATGCCCTCTCATTTTTGTATACTAACACAGCTCCAAATGCTAGTAAACTGTTTCCCACAGGATTGGGCTAGGCCAGGCCTCCACTGGTGGGTCAGAAACAAGATGGAGAGCTTGGAGCCAAGACTTCTTTCTGTTAAAATCTATAGTGTCTTCCTTGAATAGCCTCAGAGTCACAGACATATCATCTGCTGAGCCTTAACCAGAATATCAGAGCTAGAAGTGGCCTGGCACCCTGCATTTCACAGAAAAGTCATTCAGGGAGTGCTCAGCTGCATCAATACAATCAGATTATAGGTGTGGGGACTGAGGCTCCAAAAAACTGAAGAGATTTGACCAAGGCTGAACAGTGAGTGGCAAAGCCAGGATTGGAACCCTGGCCTCTGCTCCAGGCCAGTGAGCCATTTACTACATTGGCGTCTGCTCTTCCTATCAGGCCTCTCTAGAGCTTCCTACTCATACTTCCCAACCCCCTATTCCTAACCTTTGCTACTCCAGGCCAGTCTCATTCTAAAGGCAGAGGTGGCCACAGTGGCTGCAGGGGAGCCCAACCTAGGAGCCTTTGGGAGGCTATTCCTGAATCTGAGACTATACGTTTTTTTTTCTTTTATCATTCTTCTTGAGACTAAGATTACTTATCTCTCCCTGCCCTCCTCCTCTTCTGTCTCTTTACTCTTGCTGCATTCTCTCACATTTCTCAAGCATACCTGTATCAAGGTATTATTGAGTATTAAATAGGGACCTGGCCTGTACTGGGCTAGGGAGAGACAAAACAGGAGCAAACAGTTCCTGTCTTCTGGAACTTGCACTCTAGTGAGGGAATGAAGTATACTTATAAATTAATAAAGATTTTCCTTGTTATAAAATTGTATACCTGAAATTTATATTATGTTATTAACCAATGTTATCCCAATACATTTAACTTTAAAAACGACTTTCTTGGAGGGCAGTGGCAGCATGAAGGTAGGGGGAGTGATAAGAATAGTTAGAATCCCAAAAAAGGACAATTCAGTGTTCCATGCCTCCCCCTAATCCTGGGAGGAAAAACTAGTTTGAACATATTCCTCTTTAGCTTACCTCTTTGGCCTCAGGACCTATGTTTTCTTCATATAGCCCATGTTCCAATCACCTTGGACCCTTCACAGGTGCCACAACATGACATGCTCTTTTTTATCTTATCCCTTCCAGATTTTTAGTTTCCTTCTACTCCTTATTCTGACTAGCAAACTGTTGACTCTAAAGACTCACTGCTAATGTCACCTCCTCTATTCAGCTACCCACCTTTGTCCAGACATTGTTAGTCCTTCCTCACAGTGGGCCTTGTACTCAACTTGAACAATACCTCTATTTTAGCACTTGTCACTCTGTTATGTTGGAATGCAGACTCCCCCCAGAAACAGAGTAGGAGTCATGTTCTTCATCAAAGATGAATTATCAACTTTCAGAAGGGGTGACTCAATTACTGTTGTTAAATAATAATATAGTCTATACCCTTTCCTTGATCCCAACCCTGTTCCACAGTTAAATGTGTGCTGTTGAAAGCCGTTTTTTAATGTCTGCATTCTCTAGTCAGAAGGAAAAGGTCCAAGGACAGTGGGTTAAGGTTGCCTCCTGGCTGGTCCTCCATCACCCTCCTCCCTAACCCCAACACCCACCATCTGAAGCATCCCACGCAGAAACATGGCTTTGCAAATCCCAGGTTTCAGAAGAATTCTAGTCAACAATAACCTTTGGCTCTTACACTCCCTGAACCTGGACTAGAAATTATAGTCCAGATAGCTCAGATAGCCTGCTCCCCATGTTTAGGCTAGTCTTTGAGGGCCAGGGAAAAACACTTTGTCCTAGGTTATACAGAGATTTGAGTCCTGAATTTAGGACCCACCAACCCTGGCATGAATCCACAACACTCATATATAGAAAGCATGATAAACTTTAGAGAATACTTCCACATGTTATCTTTTTTTATCCCTATGAGAAGCCTGTAAAACAATTATCCTCCTTCTACAGTTGAAATTGTGGCATGATCTGCCCAAGGTTGCTCCCATTAAATGGTGGAGCTTACCTAGAACCTAGTTGTGTAGCTTTCTCCTCTACTAGTACATCTCAAACTTTAGCATACATCTGAATCACCTAAAGGGCTTGTTAAACCAGGTTACTGCCCGCTCTCAACCTCCCTGATTCAGTTACTGAGTAGGGTTCAACATTTGCATTTCTGACAAGCACCCGGGTGATGCTGTGGTTGCAAGAAATATGGATCTACACCGGGCTATTAACGTGTTCTTTGCCCTTGGACAAATCCCTTCTTTTTGTCTGCCTCAATGTCTCAATACATGAAATAAGGGGGCTAGACTAAAACTATGATTTCAAAACTTTTTTTAGCAGCAAAAACTCATTTTGCAAAAAGAAAAAAGATCCTATCTATGATACTAAATATACACAGTAGATAAAATCTAGATTGCTCTAAAGGGGTGGTAGAGCTTATAGCACCCATCTTCCCATGGAGCAGGTACTGAGTTATCCCAAAATACTTTTGCAAATCCCTTGACTAGATGTGGCCTAGATGCTCCTGAGCACTCCTTTAGCTCTGACATTCCAGGATGCAAAAAGACAGCATGTTCTCTTGTGGCAGGAGAGGAAACTGACTTTATATTAATCCATGCAGGAGGAAACTGCTTTGCTCATGCCTAATGCTTGGGTCCACACAGGACGGGAAATCTTAACTGTTGAGCTGGTGGGCTCATGAATTCCTTTGGTAATTGGATTAGATCTGTGGACCAGCTCTAGAAAAGATTATATTCAGGATACCCCTTTAAAAGGTGTTGAGGGCTCCCCAAGGGCCTAACTCAAGTTAAAAGCTTCTGGCATAACATTTCCACTAAATTCCTCTTTGGCATTTTCATAGTATTAGCCTTATCCATCATTCCTTGGCTTAGCCACTTCTTGGGACAACTTCTTGGTTCTATTCCTGTTCACAAACTTGACCCCAGAGTTGCCCACTGTCTTATTCAGCTACTCTCCCCTAAGTGGAGGCAAGGTATACTGTAGCCAAACTTGACATCAGGCAACCACCACAGTGGAAATAGCATCCTGAGAAAAACAAAGAACTTATGGCACACTAGAGCTCTGCTGAGGCACTTAGCAGAGGCATCGGGTTATCATAATTAGTGACATTGTCCTTTCTCACCGGCAGAGGGATCTGAGGGGTGAGAACATGTTTTATTCATCCCCATCTCTTGGAAGCTCAGGGCAGACACAAAGTAGTCACTCAGAGTCTGAGGCAATTGGGTGACCACCATAGAGGAGCTGTGGGTCAGTCTCTAAGGCATTTCTCTGGCTCCAGTGCCCAATGTAGGGAAGTCCACTTTACCTCTTCTAGGCCAAAGGAGTGGGAAAGTAACAAAGAAAGGTTTCTCTTTGGCTTTTAACTGCTGTTTGATGTCCAGGGAGGGCAGGCAGGGAAATGAGTCAGAAGCCTGCTGAGTAACATCTGGAAGGCCTGGATCTTCCCACTGTCTGGGAGGTTCTGAGCAGATTCCCCTGATGCTCGCTGAACTCTGTGGCCAGCAATGCCTCTCTTCTGGGGTCTGATTTTTTGACTGAGCTGGTCTCATACTACAGCAGAGTGGAGCAAAAATGTTTTGAGTCAGGAAGAAGGTATAAGGGAAACCTGGTAGTGGAAATAATCAGGGGCAGTGGGCCCAAGGGGCCTCGGGACCCAGCTCCCACTCAAAGCCCTGTTATGATCCCACCTTCTCTGGAGCCCCCAGAATAAAGGGATAACTACATTGGTCTGCCCCAGCATATACCACTTCATCTCAGAAACACCAAAACAATAGTTGCCTGTTTATTTTTGTCAAAAAGAAAAAAAACCAAAAAATCAAAGCATGATTAAAATTCTATCATAGTGAAAGCTGAGCTGATGCGGCTGATTCAGGACGTCTCCCAGGTTGTTTCATGGAACATCAGGTGCACTGTGGGGCGGGGGGTGAGGACTGCTGCCCCGGCACAGATGGCACCAGGGTGGGTATCAGAAGAGCTGTAGGCCAGTTTTGAGACCATGCAGCTGGCCTTGGCTCCAGAGGAGGCCCTCCAAGTTGCTGCTGCTGTTGCTGCAGTTGCCACTGCAGTTGACACTGCCGAGGCCACAGCTCAGGCCCAGGGTGCTGTGGAGAGGGTGGGGGTCAGTCAGGGAAGAAAGCAATTTTAGGCTCTGGAAAGACTAAGGGTGCTTGATGCATGTGTGTCTATGGAAAGGGCCCACCCTCCTTCCTGGCTTTACAAAGAGACTAGAGCAAATCTGAGAAACTACCTCAGATGGGCCCCTGTGGTGACTCTGCTCTCCCCTCAGTTGAGGGAGGGTGGGAAGAAGTAGAACTTTTCAAGTAGGACTTTATGCAGAGCCCCAGTATATAAACCAGATTAAAGGAGAGCTATTTGGGTTGAGGTAGGAGAGGGAGACCTGTACCATCCCACCCACAGGAAGATATTGAAAGTGGCTGCCTTAACAGGCCTTCTTCCAAGGCCATAGACCTTGGGGCCCAGAGGACCCAGGGCTGGATCCCTCCCACCCTCAACAACCGATTAAGAGGCCCAAGGCCAATCTTAGGTTGTGGGCTAGACCCAGCTCCCAACCCAGGATTTCAAGATTGCTCTCAGGAGACACTGCCCCCTCTCCTTCCCTGGTCCTGTTCAGAACACTCCTGCTTTCCCTGCTTACTACAGGTCAAAGGTCCTTCCAGGTAGATGGGAGTGACAGCTGAGAGCGAAGCCATCATCCCTCCTCGCAGGCAGATCCATGGTTACACTACTGCAGCTGAAAAAACCCTTATAAATCTAGTCCTCTCCCAACCTCCCCCTCCGCCACCCACCATCTTACAGATAAGGGAACTGAGGACCAGAGCTGAAAAGGGACTTGCTTAAGGCACAAAGCCTAGTCCAGGCTTGAGCTGAGACATGGAGCAGGTGGGAATGTGTGCTCTAGGGGAGGAAGCCTCCCTAATACAAGGGGTATGGAAGCTGGGCAAAATCAGCTTCCTTCCAGATTTAACACCAACACCTGCCCACAATTCACCCTTGATACTCTGGTGTTCATCAAGCCAACCTTTATCCAAGGGGAGAGAAGGTGCCAGTATCTCACATGTATGGGCCCCACTCCCAACTACACACCACCTGGCTTCTCCAGCTGCCTCCTCTTCTCTCCAAGAAGCCCCTGACCTTGGATAGGGTCCATAGCACTGCCTTGGGCCTGGCCTGCTGCTGGGCCTCTGGGTCTATAGCCCCCATCCCAAATGTCCAGAGGAAGAGGGGCTCATCTCCCAGGGAGTGGTTAGGTTACACAGGGATACACTATCAGTTTCAGGGTCCCACAGAAGTCCATCACTGGTTACATACAGGATTCTCCTATTTACAATGGCTCCACATTCCAGAATGTACAGGACCCCTGGACAGCCTGTGTTACTAGCAGAGCCCTCTTCAGTAAGGGCTGTTCGGTTCCTGAGGCTCCCTGATAACCCAAGGGCTCTCACACCTGTGATCCAGAGGTGAGTTTTGAGGGAGAACTTGAAGCTCTGTGCAGGCCTTGCTACAAAGATACCTGGACAGTGTGGGAAGGCCTACCGATTATTCTGTGCACCTTTGGACAAATCTCTTCCCCTTTCTGGGGCTCAGTTTTCTGCTCAGGAACATAAGGAAGTTGGATTAGAGCATCCGTTATTGACCTTTTGGGAGTGGTAGGCCCTTTAGAGCAAGGGTCCCCAACCCCCGGGCTGTGGACCGGTACCAGTCCTTCGCCTGTTAGGAACTGGGCCACACAGCAGGAGGTGAGTGGCCGGCGACCGAGCGAAGCTTCATCTGTATTTGCAGCCGCTCCCCAGCGCTAGCATCACCGCCTCAGCTCCACCTCAGATCATCAGGCATTAGATTCTCATAGTAGCACCGGTCCCTGGTGCCAAAAAGGTTGGGGACCGCTGCTTTAGAGAATCTGTTGAAAGTTATGGAATTCTCTCCTCCCAAAATACACATGCACACATACATATACACTCACACACAGACACAAAGCAGATGGAATCCGAGAGGGGTACCAGGCCAGTTCTGCATGGCTGCCTCACTGGCACCCCCCACTAGGGGCTAGGAGTCCTGGCAAGGGCCCAGCCAGGGACTGGAGCTTATACTTCACTTATTTAGGCCCTTATTTAGGAACCCCACTTTGTGTCTTCTTCCTTCCTCCCTCCCTCATTCCCTCCCTCCCTTCCTCCTCCCCTCCCTTGTTCCCTCCCTCCCTCCCTCCCTCCATCCTGCAGGAGTCAGAGAAAGGGCTGAGGAACCTTGCCGCCATGGGCACTCACCCCATCTTGCATGCTGGGGTTCCAGCCGCTGCTCTAGCACAGGCTGGTCCAAGAGATACATGGTTTCATAATTCTCCAGCATAAGCTCTGCTGGGTCCTCAGTCTGACCTGGCATTCGGCCCAAGGGAAAGGTGTCCCACCGTACATCTTCTGTGGAGCAAAGGGAGGAGACAAGAATGCATTGATTAGCTAGTTCTCAGGTCCACCTCTACAGGGCATGGGCTCTGTGTATCTCCAATTTCACTCCTCCTGAGCTCCTCTACCTTATTACTCCCCACTCCTTCTCCATCTGCCCATGTACTCTTTATGGCCCTTCTTCCCCTCTATATGTTTACACACACCACTACCACAGCTCACCTACACACCATGCACAGAACTCCAGACACTTTTATTCCTCTCTACCCTTCTTCTCCCATGTCCCCAAACATTTCCCCACACAGACACAGACAATGATATCTGCTTCATACCTGGCTGTATCACTACCTCAACCTCTTACCCTCATCCTCACCCCTATTTCCACACAAACATATGTCCTGGAGAGTCTGGATGCCTCAGAATTCCCACCACACCTCCTCCCCAAACCCACAGATACCTCAGAGTCTCTGAAAGGTCCAGATTTCCTACATACGTATACATAAACTCCCTGACATGTTTGAATGCAATGCCATTTTTAAAATCACCTTGTCTTAACAGAGTTACACACATACCCACATATTACCTCAGGGTAGACTCACTCTCAGAGATATTATGCTCCCCCTCCCCCCTTCAGGGTCTTATTGCCCCCTGCTGCACACAGAAAGAACATCCCTCCTTTAGGGAGGGGCTGTCTCCCTGCATACCCCCATCCCACCACCTAAGTGTACACAAAAACACACAGAACAAGCCCTCTGTTAAAAGAATGTTCCCAGTTTCATTCCCTGCCTCCAATATTGCTCATTCACAGGCATGCAACCCAGGAATCTTAATGTCACCGCATCCCCACATATGTGTGCACACAGAGGAAGCAAAGGCTAAAGGGAGAGGGAAAGGTTTTGATGTCCTAGTCTTTCCACATTCACAAACCACTCCTTCCTTACCTCCCCCATCCCCCAGATACTCCACTTGAGAATGGACTATGTTAGGCACTCTCCACCTACTCTGTTCTATCACTTAAACACCCTCCACACAGTATTATACTAAATCCCTGTCCCCATCCTTACACCAGTATATCCAATGTTTTCATTTGAAGCTTTCACTGATGAGCTTCTCCAAGGAGACAATTTCTGGCCTGTTTTCTCCTGATACCCAAAGACTTCTCCCTGTCATAATGCATTCTAGGAAATATCAACCCTGGACTAGCCTTTTATGTTACCCATAGAAGCCCCTCAGGAAGACCTATTCCTCTGCCTCCCTATTTCCCCACCCTTGGCTCTTTTACAGAAAGGAAGTTATGCCTGTCTTGATGCCCTGCATTGCCCTGTACATACAAAGATATGTAAATACACAGGACCACTTCCCCCATGTCACTGACCTGATTGTCCTCCCTCCCCATCACCAACATCCACCACACTGTCTACATCACTGCCCATCTCTCTAGCCTGACACCCTTGTACATGTTCCTTCAGTAATGGCATGGATACACATAGGCAATCCCTGAATGGCTGTCTCACTGCCTGTTCTCACACCTTTCCATATACCCCCACCTCATTACTCCCACTTCTGTCCCTCATACACATACTTCCTGGCCCCCACGTGTCTCGGCAACCCTGCCTCCTCTTTCAAAAACACACATGACTATGGGTGTGTGTATGCGCAGATGCATGTACAGGGACTTCATAATGACTTCTTTTCACAGCCCCTACTTTCTCCTCTCCACACACATTCTGCCTGTGTCAATGCCCCTAACTTTCAATAATTACAAAGACCACAAACACAAATGTCTTTGTCCTAAGAGAATTCTGTTACTGTGCTTTGGTTTGCCCAGCACGTATAGGCACATACCCATATTCATTCATTCATTCACACACACACACACACACACACACACACACACACACACACACTCTCTCTCTCTCTCTCTCTCTCACACACACACACACACACACACACACACACACACACACAGAGTTTCCTTACCCCTAGCACTCAGTCTTATGCCCCAACCCTTCTATACACAACCACAGAAGGATAAAGGATATACTTCCCCCTCTAAGTTCCTTCACTGCCTCCTCTTTCTCCCTATCGTTCCCCACCATGCCCACCTTACACCACACCCAGTCCCAGCTGTTTTCCCTCCCTCAGGTTCCATTGCATAGGCTGTGCCCCATATGTAAGTGTGTACACATACAATATGCCCACACACACAGTCCTGGATGTTCATCCTTTGGGGTTGCCCTGCCTTAAGGTTCTTGCTCCCTAGCCTAAATGAAGGTACTCAAAAGACTACCCTCAGGAGGAACACATTCATGTTTCCCCACTTTGTTACCACCTAACTCTCCCTGAGCCATCCCAGCTTTGTCTCACTAACTTGTATGCACATCTGAAATCCATGCCAGTCCTTATTTTCACTCTTCTGATCTTACTTCCACTTCCTCTGACTTAATGCCCCTGGGTTCCTTCTTTTTCATATACACAGCAAAATCCTGTCTCATCACCACCCAGCCTCCATGTGTACATACACATTCATATATACACAGAAAGTACTCTTCTGTTTTACTGCCCCTGCATCACTTCACATGAAAAACATGCAGAATCAGACATGTGTCCACCCCTTAGCTCTTTCTTCTGTTGCGCTGCGCAGGCCTCACACCCACACCATACCCTCTGAATGCACTCTTTGCATGAAGCACCTGGCAGCATGACAGTGCTTAGGTCCCTGGCACTTACATGCTCTGTCCTAAGGGGAAGGGAAGCTTGCCATCATCCACATACCAGGCTGCCTCCAAGGCTTGTCTCACGCGGACTACCTCCTGCTACTTTCCAACTCTTCTCTAGAGTGAAGGGAAGCCTCAAGAGCCAGCCAGAGAGAATAGATTGGTATGGAGAGAAATTGAATTATCAGGCTTTTTACCTGAACTAACTTGCCACGCAGAGCCCTGCAAAGCTCCTCTTTTCTGGGCCAGGAGCCTGACATTCTCAGCAGCAGGGGACTCCTCCACTGTAGAGAAAGGTTCCACCTGCATTCTGTCTTCCTCCTCCTCCTCGTCCTCCTCCTCGTCCTCTTCCTCATCTTCATCTTCATCATCATCATCTTCACCCTTTTCCTCCTCCCACTTCTTCCAGTCATTATTTTCCTCTTCCTCCTCCTCTTCCCCCTCTTCCACCTGGTCTTCCATGACCTCTTTCTCCTCTTTCTCATCTTTCTTGACATCATTAAGGCTGCCCTGCTCCTCCTTCTGCTGGGCTTCTCCTTCAGGCACCGAGCTGGAGTCGGCTGGTTTGAAGCTCCAATACAGGCTGTCCAGTGTGTACGCAGACTTCCCAATGGGGGAGGCCTCTGAGCCCTCCTGCACCAGACTTTTTTTTCCACTCTGGGTATAAATGGAACAGATGCGCAGCAGTTTCTCCTGCTCCTCGTTTGGCAGGACCTGCTCCATGGCTTTGAAGATGCTGAGCAAAGGGAGGGATGGGTAAAAAAGACTCAAAATCTCAAGTCACTTCATACCCAATGCTCCACGGTTTGAATGTTTGTCTCTGAGCTTCCAGACCTGCCTGTGAAAGGCAGAGCAGCAGAGCAGACAGAACACAGAAACAAGACCATGGACCCTGAACAAGCTCTGTGATTCACCTCTATGGTTCACTTCTATTCTCAGTAAAATGAGGACAATAATGGCACCTGACTTATAGAATGCCTGGCACAGTGCTTGGCACATAGTGGGCATGCAATAAATGATAGCTATTATTAATCTGTACTAAAATGCTATGTAAATACACAAACTAGTCAAAAGGCCTTCAGGGCTGGACATGAGAATGGCAGGTCCTCTCTTCCTCTGGCCTAGCTGAGCAATCTGTCCTGAGCTCCCAAGATATGCCTGGATATGTGCTGGGCTCCTTCTGCATGGAACAAGTATGATCCCTTTCTGGGAACAACTACAGCCCAGCCTGGAATGGAGAAAAAGAAAAAAAAAGCAGCAGTTGACAAGACAAAGCAGGATGTAGGAGGGAAGCCAGATGAGCACTGCGGAGCTCGGGCACTTGGGGAGCTTGGAGAGGCAGGAGCACAAGGACAGCAGGAGAGATCAAGGGAGGGCTTTGTGCAGACAAGAGCGAGCACACTGTGCTGTGTACATGTGGTGACAGAACCTGGCTCAAGGGAAGGGCTGTGCTGAGGGGCTGTGGGAGGAAGAGCAGGCTGCAAAGGTTAAGTGTGTGTGTTGGGCAGAGGGGATCACCTGATGACTGGGCACAGGTGAAGGCTGCATTTCTGAAGATCACCATGGTGTCCGTGTGGAGGATGGCCACATGGAGGATGGCCTGGATGTGGCAGCCTGGAGGCAGGGAGACCAGGGAGAGTCAGTGAGGGCTGACCTAGGGCACTGGCAGTGGAGATGGGAGGGAAAGAAGCTGTGAAGGACAGATAGACAGACAGACAGAGAGCAGGGCTTGAAAACTGGATGGCAGGAGTCAGGCAGAGGAAAGTTAAAGATGATGACATGGTGCACACAAAGGACAGTGCTAACAGCAAACCCACCAACAGATACAGAGCCGCTGGGAAGGAGAGCTTCTGGGGAAGAAGAGGGTGAGCACCCCTTGCAGAGCCTCACACAGAACCAGGCACCTAGCCGGCCCCTGGTCACTGATAGAGGTGTGGGTGGGGTGGAGAGATGGAGAGTGTCTTCCAGGTGTATCGAGTTTGATCTGTGGGCCATTCACGGAAGGACCATATATTCTCATGGGGCTGTTCTCTTGGCCCCACAGGGAGACTTACCCCTGGTCACTGGCTGCTAGTTGCTGGGGCAGGACTGAGGGCTAGTGACTCCACTGGGAGACCCTCTCTGCAGGGCTAATTTCAAAATTCAAGAGGATACTGGGTCAAATTGAATTGATATTGGTTGGCTCAGGGAAGCTCCTGAAAAGCTTCCAGCCTTAGAAGAAAAGCCAGAAACTTTTCCCTCTCACTGTGGTCCATTAGTATGATTAGTAATAAATATTCCAAGGCCCTTGACATTGGCAAGATGCCATATCACCACTGTTTGTTACTACCCACTTGCTATCTTGAGCTGTCTAGTCTCACCACTGAGTGCAGGAGTGATACGAATCTTACAATACATCTCCTTCCTCGGGTTTGCTGGGAACAGTCAGATTAGAGGAAAGAAAGTGGACTTTGGACTCACAAAAGCTAGACCAAAATCCCTGCCCCATAATCCACAAACCATATGAATTTTGGATAAGTCACTTCACTCCTCAGAGCCTCAATGTCTTTCTTATCTGTCAAAAAGGGTATTATTATACTTCCACCTTCAAAGACTGCTGTGTCAAATGAAATAATTTATATTAAAAACACAGCACCATGCCTGACACTTAATTGCCAGTGGTATCTTCTATTTTTCCTCTGGGGAAAACAAAAGCCAAGTTTTATATGTGCTTAATAATACATGCTTTTTGCAATACTGTGATCTAATGGAACTCTGTAGGAAGAGCACAGGAGTAAGGGCAGGATATCTGGATTTTGGCCCTAACTCTGACTTGCAGACTCGCTACTGATTGTAGCATAATACCTGGGGAAATTTTGTTTCCCATTCTTTGTAATGGGGTAATTAGGACTAGATTCACTAATTATCTAGGAAAAGCAGGATCTGTGCACAAGGAACCGTACCCAAGTGAGCCGCTGTTACTGCTGGCATGTGTCGCATCCCTCTGGTATGCTTGGGTTGGGAGAAGATCTCTGTGGTCCAGACTTCTCCAAGACCAGCAGCTTCCACTCTGCAGGCACTTAGGATTGGAAAGTACCTTGAAGGCCACCTAACCAAACCTCTTCATGCTGCTCTTTTCACTCCCTCCCCCCATTACATACACATGCCATGTTCTGGCTTTGAAACTTTATTCTTTTTTTGTACTCAAATTGCTTAGATAATTCATTTGTGATGCTTTCCTGACCCCTCCAGGTCTTTTTAGCTCTCCTCCCCATTTCCCACCCATCCATATCACTTTAGTCTAGAGCACACACATCTGGAGATATGGCTGTTTGGTTCTGTCCCATCTCCAGGTATTGCCCTGGCTGACTTTGTCTATAAGGCTATGGTTTTCTCTTACAAGCTACTACTGTGCCCCAAATGACATCAGGGCTCAAGAAAGATTCTCTGACTCTATGAGGGAATCAGGGAACTAAGAGAGTCTTGGCATCCAGACTCCCATTTCATTCCTTCCCCAGGCATGGAGTCAGCTCTCCCACCAAAGATAGCACTGCTGGCAATGAGACAGCAGAGTATAGTTTAGTTCAACAATGTTTACTGAGGCCTGTTTGGGGCCTGGACTTGTATAGTATGCTGGGCACAGATGGCTAATGCAGAGCCCTTGTCCTTGAAAAGCTTAGTCTGATAGAGGGAAGGAGACACTAGGGAAGTAGACATGGCAACACAAAATCTCAGATTTGGGAAGTACTTGAAAGAGTCAACAGGACAAGGTAGATGGTGCCCGCATCAAGTGAGATAGGGAGCAGAGGAGGAAGACAACTTTGGGGTTGAGGTGGGGAGTGAGATGACCAATTCTGTTTTGGTCATAGTAAGCTGCCTGTGGGTCACCCAAGGGGAGATGTCTGACATATTGTTAAATATAGGAGGTTGATCTTGAGGGAAAGGTCTGGGCTAGATAAAGAGATTTGGGCCTTGGCAATTTATAGGAGCTAGTAAAAAAAAAAAAAAGCACAGGCGTTTCAAAGGGGGAGTGGTAAACAGCATCAATGCAGCAGACACAGCAACGGACAAGGGCCCACTGGATTTGGTAATTAGGTCAAAGCAGCTCTGGGGGTGAATACCAAATTGTGGCAGGTTGAGGTATAAGAGGGTAGTGAGAAAATTGAGATTATTGAGTGTAGATTACTCTTTTGAAGGAGAGGAAGGAGTGACAAGCTGGTGATTACTCAACAGAGGGATGCAGGGTCAAAGATTTTACTTGTGTTGTTGTTATTGTTGTTTTGTTTTAAGATGAGGAAAACTCAGGCACGTTCATAGGTTGAAGAGCAAGAGCCAGTAGAGCAAGGGAGAGGCTGGGATGAGGCCCCAGCGATGCTGGCAGAGGTGGCTCCAGAGCACAGGTGGAGGAGCAGGCTCTGAGGTGGGGCAAGACCACCTCATCCTGAGACTGGCGAGAAGGTTGAATGTAGCCGCAGATCAGTTCACGAGGACTGGACCTTGGGTCGAGGGGGCCCTGCTGGATGCCTCCATGTGCTCGAGGAAGCTAGGGTGAAATGGGAAAGGGGAGGGGCTTGAGGTGAGTGGTAAGGGTTTAGAACAGTCAGGAAATGGGAAAGTGGGCAGAAAACAAGTAAAAGTTCAGATAAGCAGAACTGAGGCCTGGCCCAAGATTAAAAATCATACCTCTGCAGTGGCAGCAATCCGCAGGGCTATGTGGTTTTCTCCAGCAGAGCTCAGCTCCCTGGGCTGAGGAGTGGGGGAAGCAGAGTGGGGATCAATCCCAGCTTGGGGGTTTGCAAGTCAGATACGACAAAGGATGGGCAGAGCCAAGGGTGCTGATGAGTGGCTGAAGTGATCAACCACAGACAGGATTGAGGGGAAGCAAGGTTGAGGGAGGTAGGAAATGGAAGGATGGAGGTCTAGATGCAGGCAAAGAGCAAATGCTATGGGATGTGAGGGTGGGGGCTGAAAGGACAAGAGATGGTGGTTATCGAGTGAGATGCTGGATGTCAGCTTTCAGAGATGGAACAGCTCTGAGTGTAGAAATGGGTTGCTGAGTGTCGTGGAGGATGAAGGTCACTGGAGTTGAGGAACTGCAGTGTCAGATGGGTCACTCAAATGAAACAGATATTGCTCCAGGAAGCAGAAATAGAATAGGGTGTTAAAGCCTGCCATGAGTATGAGAGAAGGGGCTAGGGGTGAGGAAATGACAGAGAAAGGAAAGGGAGACAACCACAGGTATTTACAGGAACCAGTGCAATATTTAGTTTGAACCACAGTGCCCAGGGTGGGGTTGGGTAAAGGGGAATCACAGGAGGTACAGTTACCATGATGGGTTGGGGCGGAATCAGAAAGATCTTTGAATGTCAGGCTAAGAAGCCTAGACATCATCAGGAAGCAATAGAGAGCCACTGAAGGTTGCTGAGCACCTATGAGAGGTATACTTTGGGAAGATAACAGAGGAAACAGCACTGGGCTTAGAGTCAGAAGACTGGGTTCAATAATAAACAGCAGCTACCATTTATTGTGCACTTACTCTGTACAGGCCACTGTGCTAAGCACTCTAAGGGAGTTGTGTCATCCATTCTCACATTGGACTCAGTTCAGCCAGGTCTTAAGCTGTGTGATCTTAGGCAAGAAGACCCTACCCCTCCCCTCTCTGGGACTCAGTTCTCCCATCAGTTAGTAGGAAGGAGACAGGACTAAGGTGTCCTTCCAAGGGCCCATCTAACTCTGCCATTCTAGGGTTGTGTGGCACTGAGGCCTGCAGGGCCTCACCCTCTTACCATATGGAATTCAAGAGACTTACAGCTGAAGGAGTTGGGGGCTGGCCCAGCAAGGTGAGCCCAAGCAGGACTCAACCACCTGGGGCCAGTCAAGGGAGGCAGAGCAGTTGAATAGCCTCCAGCTCTTTCTCGCTTCCCACTGGTGTGCAGAAAATCGGCGGGCATTCCGTCCTGAGAGAGAAGAGAGTGCCTGAGGAGAAGGAACCAGTAAGCCTACCATCCAACCTTTCACTTTGAAAAGCTTGGCTCTGCCCCTCCCCATTCCCTCAGGCTCCCCACTCTATACCTCCCAATTGTTCAAAGCATTCAGGGCCCTTTGCCCCCAGCCCAGTTTAGTTGCCTCTGAGATGAAAAAGTTGGAGAGAGATTTGTCCACTGCTTCCACAGGGCCCTCTTAGGCAAACCTAAACCTTTAACAAGGAATGTGTCCGCCTGGTGCTATTCAGCCGAGCTGAGGATAGTGGCAGATGCTCTTGTCTGGGCTGCATTAAGCCCTGGGACTAGGGCTAGTCTCCCTCACCAGTCTTGGCGTTAGCCACGATCAGTTCAACGGTCCATCTGAGGATGTAGGTGGGCCGGATCCCGCTGTTCCCCAAGGCTGGCAGCTCGGAGAGCATCCTCTCTAGTAGGGACTGCGTGAAGGTCTGGGAGTGCAGGCCCCTGAGCAAGGGCTGCCAGAATTGAGAGAATGGCTTTGGCACCAGGACATCATTGAAGTCCATGTTTTCTGGTTGCGAGGGACACCCATTGAAAGAGAAAGGGGAGGGGTGGCCAAGGGGAGACAGGGAAAGGGATGGAAAGGAAAGGAGGGAGGGAGAGAAGGGGAAAACAGGAGGAGGGGAGAGGGAAAAAGAGAGGAGGCCCCACCAACAACAAAAACAGAGTTGCCACCACAGAAGAGGAGGACAGAGGAGAGTAGAACAGCGAGGAGAAAAACTAGTTAGTATCTGGCAATGAACAACTGACTCAAAACAGAGTATAAAAGAAAAAGAGTTCTGGTTCTAGCTTTAGCTTTGTCAACAACTCACTGTGTGACTCTGGGTCAGTACTTTCCCCTTTCTGGACCTCAGTCTGTCCATCTGTAACATGAGGATGTTGGACTAGTTGACCTCACAAGGCCCTTCCAGTTCTGCTGTTCTAGCTCTCTAGCAAGTAGCTAAATCACAATTAACACAGTACAATAATGGCATTAAGACTCCCCATTCCACCCGCCCCACCCCACCCAATTTCAGACCACCTAAGGAAAGCCCAGCAAAGGCTTATCAGTGAGGTTCCCTGTCCTGCTCAGCCCAGAGGGGCTTCCAGAGGCTATGGAATGGCAGGAAACAGCCCTTGTCCCCCAGCCCAGGGCCACCCAGCCCACCCCTGGTGCTCTTGCCAAAAAAACACAATACCCTAGGCTTCAGTGAGCCCCCAGGACCCTACCTTCATACTCTATCTGCAAAGCGGCCAACTGCTCAAATGTGGGGATGAGAAAGCCATCATCCAGAAAAGCATCCAGCACAGCTTCCCTGGAGCAAGAGGACACTCAATCAAGCAAACTGAACCAGGCAGAAGATCCTCTCCTACTTCCCAACCACTCCTAAGGCAGCTAATGCCTCTGGCTCAAGTGGTCAAAGCAGCATGGGGAAAAAGAAAGGTAAGTTTTCAGGCCTCAGCCTCCTAGGGCATGGGCTAAGCCAGAGACTTGGATCAGTGGGTTTTGAATAAGCATTTACCAAGCACACCTAAGGCCCTTAATGAAAGCGGCAGCAACTAAACAAGCTTGAAAGCACAGATGGAGAAGTCTCAAGCCCACAATGGAGTTAACGCCTGGGGACACAGGATCAAGGGCTTTTAGACTTTAGTTCCTGCTCAGACTGTTTCTCTTGACAGTCCTTCAGTCTTCTATCCCTCCCCTTCTCACCAGTTGCTCTCTTTCAGATCTGAGAAGCAGAAACTTTGGGGACTCAATTGCTAAATCAAATGTGATCCTTATTCCTAAGAACCCCAAGAACCCAGAAGT
This sequence comes from Eonycteris spelaea, assembly GCA_003508835.1. NCBI lineage: Eukaryota > Metazoa > Chordata > Mammalia > Chiroptera > Pteropodidae > Eonycteris > Eonycteris spelaea. The sequence continues at coordinate 46,916 of PUFA01000691.1, read as the reverse complement.
AAGTAATGGAGGTTGAAAGTGTACGCTATAGGAGCAATTCCTCAACCCCATCTAACTCAAACTGAAACCAGCAACAGCCTAGTTCTCCAAGAGCTGCTCTCCCAGCTGAATAGGCCTAGAGGGGGAACAAAAGCTCCCAAGGTGTCTCAATGTCTGGAGAATTGTCATGCTCAGATCCCTCCCTCCGCCAGGCTCAAGGAGGAAAGAGTTGTCTATCCTCCCACCCATCTCCCATTTCATCATGTCAGTACCCAAAAAGAGCACTTAAAGCAGCCAGTCAGCTGCCGGCTCAGCACAACCAAGCAGATACTATACAGGGGCACAAGGATAGTTTTCCCAACTACTGAGGGGGACACTCCTTTTCTGATGGGTGCAGTAACAAAGCCTAGGCTGGGCATACATTGATAAAATACCTTTGGATCTAGTAGTATCCTGGGAGTGAAGAAGATTCCAGGGACAACCCCAACCCACACTGCAGGCTCCTACCCAGGCCCACTCTGCCATCTGTACACCACCTTTATACACTCTGCTCCATCCCAGATTCCTTCCAACCTCTCTCTAGCTGGAAATGTCTAGCACTGCCTCTATAGATTCTCAATGGAAGGTTCCCCAAAGCCCTTCCTAGCCAAATTTAGGTAGCAAGCCTACAAGAGCTAAGGAAAAAAGGAATGGATAGACATTATTTGACTGCTTTGTATTGAACTAAGCACTATTTGGGAGGGGGTAAAAGAAGGTTCACAGCCATATTGAGGAAGAAGGCACTTAGTCTTTTGAAGAGCCAGGCCCTGGGAAGGCCCCTCCTATTCTCCCAACCATGAATATCCAGCGAATGCTGATATTCTCCAATAGCATTTCAAAAGAAAAGACCAGCAGTGCCCGCCATTATCTTTTACCTCAAACTTAGATGAGGGCTGGGCAGCAAGGCTGTAAGGATTAAGGGTTTTTCCTAGTTGCCAATAGCTCCGCATGCCACTGGATAGAGAGGAACAAAGCTAGCTAGGGGATGGATGACAGGAGACATTCCTGCCTACAGTCATTTTAGTGATTCAGAGTTGGCAAGCCCCACCTGGTAGCTGGCAGGACCAGGGTAAAAGGGTCATGCAGAATGCAGGGTCACCCTATAGGGAATCAGGATCATCCCTGCAATTTCCTACAGCAGAAGTTGGCAAGCTGGGACATGGAAACTGATTTCAGTGAGGCTGCTACACTCTACCCTAGAGAGTAGGCAGCCCCTAATTACCTAGTTACACACCTGTTCTCCCATGTAATGCCCTTGAGCTCTGCCAGGATGCATTCTACAGGTGGGGACAGGTTATTCCACGCCTTAATGGCCGGAGGTAAATGCCTAAATTTCTCCAGCACCTGCCAGCAAAGAGGGTCCCATGAGAAGGCTGACTCAGCCAGTCAACCCACCCCAACCCCTCCAGGATCCCTTCCCATAGGACCTCTAAGCACCTCCCTTCAGGGGACAGGGCAGGGCATGAAGAGGTGGGCCCATGACTCCCCTATTAGCCCTGCAACTAAAAATATCCTGATCCTCAAATGCCAGACTTTCTCCTCTTCCTCCTCCTCCCCCTACCCCCAAATTCCCTATGGCTCCCAATCACCAGATACTCCAATACTGAGCAATCAGTGGGGGCATTTGGTTGGAGTTGGGCAGAGACCCTTAGGCCAAGGGGTGAGGGGAAGCAATGGGTTATGGAAGAAAGAGAATCAGGAGACCCAAGTTCTAATCCTGGTTCTATCACTAGCTGCACGTGTGACCTTGGGCCAGTCCCTTCACTTATCCATGGCTTCAATTTCTTCATCTGTGAAAAGGAAGGGTCGAGCTAAATGGTTTCTAAGCTACCTCCCTTTCCCGCTAATAACAGCAGCCCCTCAAGTTCACCTGATCTAGGAAAGTTCCTAGGCACCATCTGCTGATCAGCTGCAGTACTGCAGGGCTATGCAACCAACTATGCCGTTATTCCCTACCACCCAGTGGAACAGATTATCCACAAACTTCCATCATCTGCTCCCTTCCATCGATGTGGAGAATCAGCCAACTGGACTCTGCTCCTCTTGTCTCCTTCCTAGTTCCCCCCTTTCTCTTTCTGAGAAGTTCCCTCAAGCTTTGCCACTTTTCTTTCAAATTCTTTCTCAGGACTTCTCTCAGGAAGCTGGCAAGAAGGAAGAAACGGCTGGGGCAGGTGAGAACACACCAAGTCAAGGGCACTTTCTTACCTTAAACTGCTCTTCTTCATATGATACCAGCAGTTCTCGGGCTCTTTCTGAAAAAAGAAGAGGAAAACAGATAGGGCAGCCACCTCAGCCCCTTCTCCTGATGGGATTCTGAGTCTCTCTCACCTCATTTCTTGAGTAATGAGAATCCTCGCCTCTCCCACTTCACAGGGCTTAAGGAAGATAGTTTGTGACAGTAATTCTTTTAAACTAAGACTCACCATAACCCCAGAGGAAATGCTGAGCCAGGGAAATAACCAGTGTCAATCCTAAGCCTGAGTCTTCCAGGCTCATGGGCCTCTCTCTATTCACTCAAGGACACCTACCATATAGCTCTTTATGTCTCCGAGCCTTTTCCAAACGTGCATCAACCTCTTTGTTGTCTTTGCTGTCTCCATCAACCCTGGCATCCAGTTCTGCACCCTTCCCTTCATCCCTAGGCTCTGGTCTCTTTTTTGTGATGTCATCAACAACAGTATTCTTTTCTTCCTCTTGGTCATCATCTGTCTCTTCCTTGTCCTCCTCCAACTCCCAGGTCTCTCTCAGGGTGTTCTCCAGCTGGCGGCACCAATAGGTTTTCTGGAGCCAACCCAAGACAAAATAGCAGCCTAAAGGAGAGAGGAAAGAAGGCAGTGTCATAAAGCAGCCACTGGCAAGCAGCATCTAGCAAATCATTTTGCAAGAACTGTGGGAAGACCCCAGAGAAGAGGCTTGACTCCAAGAAGGAACAAATTTCAAATATCCAGAAGCAGATATAGAAGCCCCTCCTGCTCCAGGTTATCCCTGTTATTTGCTTTCTCCTGCTCAGTAGTACCTTTCCTAGAATAAAAAAATACCAGGCTTGGAGATAGGATGCCAAAAATGGCACAGGGCTGGCAAGTAAGAGAGAAGGGATAGCCCCACTAGTTAGTTACATGGCCTTGACCAAGTCTTTTCCCTTTTCTAGATCTTAGTTTCTCCAACACAAACAGGCTAGGCTGAATCAGGGGTTCTTAGTTGGAATAGGGTATCCAGAGAACCCCTGGGTTCATGACACTTGATGGCTCATGCCTCTCAACCCACCTCCTACTCATCACTTCTTCAGACACAAAATTTAAGGAATGCCAAAAAACTCAGTAATCGAAGTATCAAACAGGATCAGAACAGTGCCCTGCCAACCCATATCGGAGCCTAAAGCAAAAGAATTCAGTAACACTAATCCTGTCTTCATTTAAAATTTTGGTATTTTGTTCATCATCAGTTTTTCCACATTAAAATGTTATCTATCTTGATTACTGAGCTTTTGATTTCCCCTTAAAGTTTGTGTCCAAGGTGAGTGCCTCACTTGCCTCACCTCTGTCTTGGCTATGACCCCAGATGGAGACCCTCCTCTCTCTCCTACCCACAGTGCCACTCAACTCAGGCCTCTGGGCTTAACTGTGATAGATACACTCACCTCTGCGGCAGTCATTTATATGGGGCATTTTCTTGTGGGTCAACTCATGGCGAAGTTCAACAATCCAATCTGGAATGTTCACCTGATTGTGGGAGAGGACGGGAGTGCAGAAATTAGAAAATATTATTAAAGCTGGAGGGTACCACAGAGATGAGTTAGCCTGGCCTCTCCCCATTTTGCAAAAAGAGGAACTGAGGTCCTGAGAGGACCTCAGTTCTGGTCTTAGTGGCTGAGTCAAGATAAGAAACCAGGTCTCTTGATTCTTTTTACTGCTCTGAAAAGGTAATCTTGAAAATCAGAAAAGATACTTGTCTCTCCTCAACCAATCACACTCCTCCAACAAAGAGATTTCTGTGAATGAGCATTAACAATCACTGTCTCCAGCCTCCTTCAGCCTTATCTGTACTAGTCCCTTTCCCTGGGTATCCTTACCCCTCCTCCCTTCTCTCTTCTTCCCTCCCTCCCTCCTTCCCTCTCTCCCTCTTTCCCTTCCTCCCAAACCCCTCCCAGGAAGTGTCTCTTGACTGCTGAGAACCAGCCTGCCCTCCTAGATTCTACACACCTCATATACTCACTCAAGGCAGGAATACCTGGCATTTTCATGTTGCTTGGCTGAGCTTGTCTCCTCCCTCAGACTGTCAGCTCCCAGAGGGCAGGCACTGTAACTGCCACCTCTTTCCTGTCCCCACCCAGTAATGCATTTCATTTGAGCACCTCAGCTTCACTGAGCCACTCCCAGCAAACTGGGCAGGCCAAGCCCACTGAAGATAGCAGCCATGAGCAAGGGAGCAAATCTGCTTCTTTCAAGCTGGAGGCTGAGGCTCTGGGGTTCTTGCTGGGCTTGGCTGGTAGTGATGGGATGAGCTAGTGTGACTATGTGTCCATGTCATCACATGCCCCATTTAGTGAGCCATCCTGGGGAGAGAGAACTGAGCAAGACCACTTTATCATACGCACCTCCTGAGCCAGGAACTTGAGGGAAGCCTGACAGACTTTGTCTTCCTCTCCGAGATAAGATTCACAAACCTAGGGTTGGGGGAAAAATAATTGGCACAGCCCAAGTATCTCTTTTATTCAAATTAGTGAGGCTTCAAAACACCTTGCTGAGTTACTGACACCTTACATTTCCACAACCTCTCCACTGACTTTTCTCTCTTGTTCTTATGGTTAGTGTCTGTCAGCCAGAGCACGAATGGTTCCATCCAGTCCAACACTTACTGAGAGTCTGCCCTGTACTGATGCCATCCATACAGATGAATAAGACACTGCTCTGACCTTGAAGAGTTCAGTCTAGGGTAGTTATAACACAATATAGCATCTTATGCTAGAACATTCTATGTTATAAATGCTAAAACAAAATACTATGTTGAATGATATGGGGAGCACAGCTAAACAATGGAGAAGAAGAAGAGCTATGGAAGGACCTCATGAAGACAAAGGGTATAGGATGAGATGAGCAAACTCAGTAGCAGTCTTTTCCCCAATGTACATGAAAGGACTAGAACCACTCTGAGTCCCTTTAAGTCAGGAATTCCCAGCCCATGTCTCCACTTCCATAACTCAACAACCTTTCAATGTCCATGGAGAGAAGAGGAAAGGGTGGAATGGGGTAAAGTTGGAAAGTCCACATTATAATCAAGGCCAGAGACATTGAACCATTTAGGAAGTTCCTCTGCGTGAAAGAGTTAAACAGAAAGAAAAAAATCAAACTGTCAAAGTTGGAAGAGTCCCACAGATCACTTGGTCTGAACCACCCCACCCCACATTCCAAGAAAGAGAAGGGGAGAAAAATGGAAGACAAAAGGCTCTCAGGAAGAGAAAAAGAGGAATGTGTGTTGACAGGCAGTAACAAAAGCTGTCAAGTCAAGCAATCGCAGGGTAACCCATAAGCAGGAAATGCACAGGGATTTTTGCTTCAGGTAACACCTGAAGTCAAGATTCAATTATCACATGCTACCCCCTCCCCTTCCCTATCCCCCAAACCACCCACCACCCTACCCATGTAGGTCTTACCTGACCAACGCCATGCCATAGAGCAGTCTGAGTTCATCAGTGCCCAAGCCACCAGTTGCATCCATGAGCTTACAGCGTACCAGGTCAGCAGTAGAAGCCACTGCCAGGGGGAGTTCGTTGCCTAACCTAAAGGGCCACAGTCCAAAACCATCATAAAGGTCCCTTACACTAGTCCACCCTCCACCTCAGAACCCGGGTTGCTGTTGGTTATTCCAAAGATATACTGGCTTGAGAGTACAGAAACAGCCACAAATCAAGAAGGTAGGAAGAGGAAGGGTGACATTCTTTGAATCCAATGGGCATGAGTATCTGGCTAGCTTACACACAGGACATCTAACACAATCAACCAACAACGCAATGTGGACACGCCCCTTTCTTTCACCCTGAAATCCTCAATTCATTTTGTTAGAGAAGACCCTTATCCCTTGTATGCTGCCAAGTCAATCTTACCAACTGTACTGCAGTGCCTCATTCAAACATGGTTTTGCAGGCAAGTCACCCAGAACCTCCCTAATTCAAATCAGAAATCCACCCTGGATACTAACCTACTCCTCAAGCCCTGGCTTAGCCACAGTGGTCCTTCTGGCACCTTCCCCAAGATGGGGATAAGGGTATAAACTCAGATTTGACAAGTGGGTTGCTGAGACACACCCCCTTTCTACAAATGGGATTAGTACCAGAGCTTGGCTGCGACTTCCCCCGGGCAGTTGAGAGAGAGGCAACGCCCAAACCACTTATAGGGCACCAAAGGGTAATTCTGGGGAAGACTGGAGAATAAGACCGTATAGGAATTCCACAAAGGAAGAGTTGCAATGCCATCCAGGCAGGAGGGCGGAGCCTGTTGCCTTACCTGCTCCTCCACACCGTGATGCGATTCAACGCGTACCGCTGCAATTTATGGTCGTCACAGAATAGATATACCGTCACCTGATCCCACTCGGCCCTACTGAGCCAGGCGACCACGATGCGCTGGGCCCAGAGTGGCGACAACCCTTTCTCTTTGACACACTTCCCGCACCACGCACTACACACGCGATCCATACCCCGGGGACCCAGACCTGACCCGGCCCCGTTTTCCCACCAGAAACTGGGCTAGACGCCAAGCCTTGTGTCGCGCCACTCCACACAGCTTTCAGTCAACGTGCAAGCCTCACTCCAAACCGCCGCCGCGCCAGCAGCCAATGGGAGAGCGTGACCCCGACGCAAGTCCGCCTCCCGGCGTTAGCGTGGCAAATCGGAATGTGATAGCTAGGGGACGACAAAACCACAAGTTGGGGTTACAGCCTAGCCGGCCGGAAGTGTCCTTTTCTCAAGCAAACGTACCAGCTGCGAGTGTTCAGGCTCAAGGTTCCGCTAATTTCCTGTTTCTCCTTCCACCTGGGGCTGTGTCTGGACAGCAGGAGCAATTTTAGTTTGTGCCCCCTGGCGGGCATGGGAAGAATTGTGATTGTCATGTGTACTGGAAACGCGCTTATATTTTCATTGCCACGAATCAGCACCTGACCCAGTAAAACACTATGGACACTGAAGCAAGACTACAGAGCAAATACCTAATATCTAAAGTTGGGTTGAAAAATCTGCTGGGTTTTCACATCTGTACAGTGAAGGGCATAAAATGTGTGATCTCTAGGTTCTCTTCCATAGCTGAAAATTGTAGTTTACTCTGCCAGCATTCCACTGCTATGTTGGTTTCAACATCCACAAAGGTAAAGTTTTTCTGAGTGATTCCTTGGAATTCTGGAGTTCTGAGGGGAAAGCAATTTTATGAAGCTCTTGTGATTCTATAGGTTGCATAAAATGTGTTCAGGACTGTCCCAATCCTCACAGAAGTTGTTTTCCAGACTAACACTGGAGAGAACTGTTGCTAGCAATCTTAACAGCATTGCTGTGAGTAGTCTCTTTTTCACTTTAGGGCAACAAATTCCAATCCATTCTCCATATATGTTGCTTTCTCCAACCAGCTCCTCCTAATATGCAGTCCACCGATGGTTCTTGAATGACGGTTACTCTGCCTTGAGTAGTCATGCCAACCAGTAAACCAAATGTCTGTCATAAACCAGATGCCCTTACACCTTCAAGTGTGCTGGCTGGAAAATCAATGCTTGGCTATCACCCATGGAAACATAACAGTCTAACAATAAGCTTTCTGCTTCTGTACCCCCGCACTTGCAACAGACCTGTGGGTTGTTAGTAAAAAGAAGAAAAATAGACTTGTGTGTTCAAACAGGATGAAGAATGGGGTTTAGGGCTTAAAAACCCTGTACCTCATTTTCAGGGCTGCTTAATTTGGGGTCTGCATACCCCTGGCAGACCCAGCTGGCTGAATAAAGAGTGTGTTTCCTATAACTCACTGATTCTGGTGGTCCGTGTGTCTATCGGGGCTGGCACTACAACATTTGGAGGCCCCAGTGAGATCTCAGGGAGTGGCCCTGAGATCTAAGACCGACTGGCCTCTGAAGCGGTTGCTGTCCCTGTTACAGATTCAAAGGGGTGGCCAACCTGAGACATTCCAGGGCCCTTGAATGCCGTGATGGGGTCAATGCAATCGTCAAGGATGCAACTTTAGGACACACTCTTTGTTCCTGGTCCCGACGGGAATCTCCAGGCCTCGACATCTGGATAAAAGGTACCTTTCTGTTTCTGTTGACCGGTCATTGGGGGTCCTGGAGAGACTGGACACAGTCATATCTCCAGACTGTGGCCAGGCTGCAGGACTGCCTCCTGTGCCCTGTTATGGGTTCTGTCTATTGTCTTTGGTCTTGTCTAGGTTGTAGGTGGCAGACTTCTCCGGGTCCACCTACACCCAGTAATTGTTCTTGTCTGAGTGTCTGTCTTGTGTTTTCTGCGCAAGCATGGGGGAGGCCAGTTCACAGAAGACACCCTTGGGGTGTCTCCTGCAACATTTCAAAGAAGGGTTTGTAGAGGGAGCTGACTATGGCATAAAGTTTTCTCCAGGCAGACTAAGAACATTGTGTGAAGTTGAGTGGCCGTCTTTTGGTGTAAACTGGCCTCCAGAGGGTTCTTTTGACAGGGGTTTAGTGAAGGAATGTTTGGAAGATTGTCATGGGAGACCCGGGACATCCCATCAGTTTCCCTACATTGATCAATGGTTAAACTTGTTCAGAACCCCCTCCTTGGCTGCCAGTGTGCCCTTTCTCTAGGGCATGAGTCTTAGTTGTGGGCACCCTGAAACATCCAAGACAGCCCAGTCCCTCAGTCCTCCAATCTCCACCAGAGGACAGTGACCTTCCCCACCTATAATCCAGACAAGAGGCCAAATAGCACCGCCTCACCTCCTCGGACTGGAGCGGCAGGTAACCCCTATGGGCCTCCCTCCTGCTCCGGCAGGGGCCAGCTGATACCACCACCCCGGCCATCCTCCTTGTGAGAAGCACCACCCTGGGACATCACACAGAGAGGCCCTTTGGTTTATGTGCCTTTCTCGACAGTGACCTGTACAACTGGAAGGCACAGAATCTGCCTTTCTCTGAGAAACCCCAGGCATTAATGGGACTCTTAGAAGTGTCTTTCAGACTCATCACCCACTGGGATAATTGACCTTTAGTTACCCTCTTCACCGTGGAAGAACATGGACACATTCTGGCGAAGCACAAAAGATAGCTGTGGAGGGAGGAGAGTTGAGGAAGCATGGGAACAGATTGAGGAGGAATTTCCCTCCACCCACCCAGACTGGGACACAATTCTCAGGCAGGGAGAACGGCATTAGATCAGTACCACCAGATTCTAATTGGGGAATTAGGATGGCTGCTTGTCAGCCAACTAACCTTTCTAAGGTAACTGAAGTTATACAGGGACCTCAGGAATCCCCTGGAGCATTTCTTGAATGAGGCGTACCGGGTATACACCCCATTGATCCTGAGGCCCCTGAGAACCAGCAGGAATTAATATAGCCTTTGCTACTCAGGCAGCCCCTGATATCTGGTGTAAATTACAAAAATTAGAAGGTTTTGCAGGATGAACCTTCCCAACTTGTTGAATAGCCCAGAAGGTGTTCAACAACAGGGAGGCACCAGATGACCCCAAACGTATGGCTAAAATCCAAAGCTACTGTCATCAACCCAGCCAATCTGTTGCCAGACCAGACCTGAACCCCCTTTTATGACTACATAGATTTCACTGACACTGTGTATTCCTCAGGCCAGACCTCAAAGACTCCCCTCTGCCTGAGGCTGATGAAGTTCTGTTCACGGATGGGAGCAGCTTCATGCAGGAAGGAAGGAGGTATGCTGGGGCAGCGTCATAACTCTAACTGGCACCATCTGGTCACAAGCTCTTCCCCATAGGACTTCTGCTCAAAAGGCAGAACTCATCACCTCACTGAGGCACTAAGATGGGGAAAGGATAAGGCAGTCACAATATACTGCACATGTACACGGAGCCATCTACAAGGAAAGAGGGCTTCTGACTTCAGCTGGGAAGGACATCAAGACAAGGAGGAGATCTTAGCCTTATTGAAGCCATATGGATGCCTAAGGCTGTGCTATTGTTCTTGTAAAGGGCATCAAAAAGGGAATAGTCCTGAGGCTGAGAGAAACGTACAAGTCAATGCGAGGCAAGAACAGTGGCCACAAGGCCAGTGGGACCCCCACACATCTACTGACTATTGTCCCTTACCCAGAACTGCCTCTCTCGCTGACCTACATGGCAGAAGAGAACATATATTTTCAAGACAAGGGAGCCACTAGGAACCAACAAGGGTGGTGGACAACTCCAGATGGAAAAATCTGGCTATCACAGGCCCTTGGAAGAACTCTCCTCACCAACTATACCAGACCACACACCGAGGGCGAACTAAGATGCTCCAAGCTTTAAACCCCTACTTTCAGTTGTTAGAAGGGAGAAGAACTGCAGAGGAGATTGCCTTACAATGCCCGGCTTGTGCCCAAGTTAATCCAAATAAGGGGAAGACAAATAAACTAGACATAGGGAAAGAGGAACTTATCCGGGGACCACTGGGTAACCCCGACTGTGGGGGGCTACAAATATTTACTTGTTTTTATAGGCACCTTTTCAGCATGGGTAGAGGCCTTCCCCATCAGAAAAGAGACTGCCTTAATAGTTATAAGAACTACTACAAAAAAATCCTCCTCGATTTGGTCTCCCTGGAACTTTAGGGTCAGATAGCAGGGCCAGCTTTAGTAGCAAAGGTATCACAACAATTGGCTAGCTACCTAAATTTACAGTGGAAACTCCACTGTGCCTACTGGCCCCAAAGTTTGGGCCAACTAGAGTGAATGAATCATACCCTAAAAGAGACATTAGTCAAGTTAGGGTCAGAAACTGGTGGGACCTGAGTAGAACTCCCCTTTGCTCTTCTCCAAGCCACGTGTACTCCGTATATTAACAGATTCACCCCATTTGAAATTTTCTTTGGAAAACCCCCACCTTTAATACCTAGAATAGAAGATGAGAAAAAGGCAGAACTACGTAACCTTGTCTTACTTAGGTCTTTACAGGCCCTTCAAAATATACAGAAGGAGATTTGGTCTCGGGTTTGTGTTGCCCACCCTGCCCCGGGAACGGACTTCCCATCAGTTTCAGCCTGGGGACTCTGTGTGGATCCGGAAGTTCACTTGCAGAGGACTAGAACCCAAATGGAAAGGACTCTTCACTCTCTACCTGACGACACCCACTGCAGTAGACAGAATCCCATCATGGATTCATCACTCCCACATGAAAGCAGCATGAGAGTGGACAGCTCAGGAAGACGGGCCCTTAAGATTACGACTCAAACATACATAAGTCTAACCCTCTGTTTCTTCCTTTTATCCTCTTTAGCCCAGGCATACAGAAACATACACTGGCCTAGAGTATGAGAGCTTATAGTAACCAAGACCAGTGAAATCATTGCCCAGAACATCACCAGCCATGGTACTCCAGAGATCTGAGTAGACTTGTGCCGGCTTGCCAGAGATCTCCTCGCCATTACAACAGCCAGACACCACCTTGGATCGGGATCCTCCTAGGTGGAGGAGCATACTTAGGCTACAAGGGGGGGGGGCAGCTGTGGCATATTATCAGCTGAGAAAAGCCTCTTAGGGATAAGACACTATATTTGTCCTCAGGACATTACCCAGGGATATCTGGCCGCATGGATGATATAGGACTTGGATGTGAGGGCCAAGGCCAATTTTCTTGTGCTAACTGGGGTTATGAGACTATCCCACTATAGCTAATTATAAAAAACAGAATGATGGTTATATTAGATTAATAAGAGGACCAAGCCCCTCCACGTGCTCTCTTGGGTCTAGCAATCCTATCATATTCACCATCAAAACTGGTAGCCCTGGAGGACAACACTATTGATTCATGGGACAGACATGGGGTATCAGATTATATAAAAATGGGTATGATTTGGGATTATATTTTACTATACAGACTAAGGACCCTCCCAGGAAGGCTAACCCTATAGGACCCAGCAAACCACTTCTAGTTCCGGGACTACTCCAAAGTCTTACACCCAAGAAAACTTCTGTTTCTGGAGCAACTCCAACTCCAGCTCTAGCCCCTTGAAGCAGTAGCCTAACAGCTATTAAACCCCAGGCATTCAACCAGCCACAACCAGAACCAGAAGGAGCATTAATAACTATGCTAATAATAATACACAAGGTCTTAAATAAGACCACCCCAGACATAGGACAAGATTGCTGGTTGTGCCTAAACCCAAAACCCCTTACTATGTCGGGGTAGGAACTTCCCTAAACTTAACTGAGCTCAGCAGCACACAGGGCTGTGAATGGGAAACTCCCCGACTCACCTTAGAAGATATACAAGAAAACGGAACCTGCCTAATTTCAAAGAACTATTCCAAGCTGTTGGCACAGTTACCCTACTTCGATAACTGTAATTGTACTATCGAAGTACCTATCTCAGGGGGTAAATACTATAAGGCTCCAAATAATAGTTGGTTAGCATGTGATAGCGGACTCACTCACTGTGCTGCAGCCGATCTTTTCAACTCAGGTGAGACTAATATTTGTATCCTAGTCTTTGTACTCCCTCAAGTGTCTCTTGACAATGGGCCGGAAGGCAGACTCCACTTCTTCCACCAGGACAGGCTACAGAAATGGGCCGTACCAGTCTTAATACCCCTTCTTGTAGGACTCGGAATAGCAGGCTCTGCAGCTGTAGGTACTGCTGCTCTCATCAAGGGAGCAAATGAATTATGTGAAATTGGAATACAGATAGATAAGGATATCAAGACCTTAAAAGACACCATCGGCAGGCTAGAACTTCAAGTCGATTCACTAACAGAAGTAGTCCTCCAAAATAGAAGAGGTTTAGATTTATTATTCTTAGAACAACATGGATTATGTATGGCTCTAGGTGAAACCTCTTGCTTCTATGCCAATAACTCTGGAATAATTAGAAAAAGCTTACTATTAGTACAGAGAAATTTAGATGCCAGGGAAAAACAAAGACTAGAATCAGATAACTGGTTTCATAGGATGTTCAGTTGGTTCCCGTGGCTAACAACCCTTCTATCTTCTGTAGCTGGACCTTTAATCCTCCTCCTCCTCTTGTTAACTTTTGGCCCATGTTTCCTCAATTTCTTGTTTGCATAGTATTACAAAATAGAGGCTATGAGCAAATTCCACATGAAGAATCAAGGATTTGATTTTCTGCTAAGGCCAGTGGTGAATGTGCTGGCTGGAAAATTACTGCTTGGCTATCGCCCATGAGAACATAGGCTATCACCCATGGGAACATAACATTCTAACAATAAGCTTTCTGCTTCTGTACACCCCGCCCCCTGCTTGCTCAACTGACCTGTGGGTTGACAGTTAGTAAAAAGAAGAAAAATAGACTTGTGTGTTCAAACAGGATGAAGAATGGGGTTTAGGGCTTAAAAACCCTGTACCTCTACATTTCTGGGCTGCTTAATTTGTGGTCTGTGTACCTCTGGAAGACCCAGCTGGCTGAATAAAGAGTGTGTTTCCTATAACTCAGTGATGTCTTGTGGTCCATGTGTCTATTGGGGGCTAGCAGCTACAACATAGGATCTTGGCTCTGTGCAGGCAAATACAGGAAGATAGCTCATATGAACCCTCAAGATCCAGTCCAGTCAGAGAAGCTGTCATGTCTGCAGGACTCTCATTAACATTTTGGAGATTTATAGGCTAATTATGGACAGTAATTTCCAGGTAAAGACCTCTATCCTTTCCCTTTTCCATGAAGCTGAAGGTCTCCCTACTCGATGTGTTCCAAAAACACTTGACCAAAGCACATAACAAAAGTATTGTGTCTAATATGTGGCAAATGAGGCCTGAGACGTATTGAGAATTCAGGATTACTGGAACAAGTGTGTTAATTCTTTCTAATATACTCTTCATCTCAGATAATGTATTCTTCATTTCTATTGGTTCTCTTTTATCATTTCCATTTCCATTTTTCTGTTTTTTTTTAATCTTTGCTAAAGTTCTCACTGAGTTCATCTACTCTTCCCCTAAGTTCATTGAGCACCTTTATAACCAGTGTTTTGAACTCTGCATCTGTTAGATTGCATTAGACTCTATTATTCCAGGATCTCTGTCCTGTTCTCTCATATGGTTTCTGCTTCTTTGTTTTCCCATTTTGGCTACCTTTCTGTGTCTGTTTCTATGTACTAAGCAAAGATCCTAAGTCTCAGGTCTGATTAGTGTGGCTTTGTGTAGTAGATGTCCAGTGGCACAGTTCTGAGAGGGGTCCAGCTGCAGGCCAAGTTTAGCCCCAACCTGTACCCTTCCAGGGCCACCTGTTAAGATTCAGCAAGCAATCCATAAATGCTGTGCTTATAGTTGCCTCAAGAGACCACACCAGAAACTGAGGCCAACCACCACCAGAGTGAGTCTTGGAGCTGCGTAGCAAGTCTCATAGAATTCACCTAAGATACAACTGGATGTAGCCTGGGTGGGGCTGCAAGTTGGAGGAGGTGCAGTTTCAGGGAATACTCTGGGCAGAGAGACCTCTGTTATCCAGTGATGACGTCACAGCTATGGCAGCGCTGTGTCTGGCATGCTGGTAGGGAGAAAGGCTCAACAGAGGAACAATAAATACCACCAGCCCTTCTGCCCAGGAGAGAGCCTCGCCGTTGGCCCTCGTTCTGACAAATCAATGTCCTCCTGTAATTCCTTGGTTTTCCCCCCACTCCACTGCCCATAGCAGCCTACCCAGTACTGGTGTTCAGAGTGAGCGAGTCAGTCACCACGGAAGTTCGGTTGTGGACAGGGCACCTTTAAAAGGCATCTGCAGCTGTGGGCTGATGCTGCTGTAACCTCTGTCCCACTCAGCCCCTCCTGACCTGGCAGCCTCACGTCTTCACTCCCTCCTACCTTATACCACTGCAGGTTGATTAGTTATTTCTCTCTCCAGTTGTAGTGCTTCTGTTCATCTGGATCCCAAGCATTTTTGCTTGTTGTTTGCTCTGTGTTTCTGTCACAACTTTGATTTGATTGTAAGAGGAATGAACAAAGCTCCTATCATCTATGCCATTTTTTTTTCAAACTTAGTGGCTTTTACAACAGAAATTTATTATCTTACAGTTTTGGAAGTCAAAAGTGCAAAATCAGTATGATTTGGCTGAATTCAAGGTGTTGGAAGGACTCTAGTCCCTCTGGCTGCTCTAGGGGAGAATCCATTTCTTGTCTTTTCCAGCTTCTGGTAGCTACTGGCATTCTTTAATTTGTAGCCACATCACTCCAAAGGCCAGCATCTTCAAATGTCTCTCTGACGTGTCTTCACTTCATCTTTTCTCTCTCTCAGCCTTTGTCTACTACATGTGATTGCATACAGGGCCCAACTGGATAATCCAGGATAATCTCCCGATTTCAAGATTTTTAATTATATTTGCAATTAAATTTATTTTTAATTTACCTAATAAAATAGCATGTTTACTTTTATTTATTTTACCATATAAAGTAGAATTCACAGGTTCCAGGAATTATGATGTAGATGTCTTTTGGTAGTGAGGGTGTGATTTCTTCAGCATACCATGGGCAGTGTGGAATTCATCCTGGCACACACTCAAGAATCTAGTGGGTTTGAATTAAATAAACACTCTTCAGGTCTAAGGTATTGCCTATTAATCTCGAAGTTGTTCAAATGTGTCTTTGAGCTACTGCTTCCCCTTGTTTGTTTCACTTTTCCCCTCCCTCTAACTCCCAGCCTTACTTTTGTGCATCTCTTTCACCAAGACAGTATTGAGACCCCTACTGAGTACATACCTATATATTGATGACATTCAAGTCTCCAACTCTGGTTCTAATCTCTCTCTGGAGATCCAGATCCATTTAATCAACTGCCTCCTGCACTCAGTATTGACCTGTCTAAAACTAAAATACTTTCCCCATAAATATGACACCCCCTCTATACCCTTCTATCTCACTAAATGACAACACTACCAAAACTTCAGTCTCTGAACTCTGACAGTGTGGGCTTTGACTCTGGCATTACCACTTACTGCGTGTGAAAACAAGAGCAAGCTATTTTTCTCCATGTTTCATTTTCTTCATCTGAAAATGGAGGGGGAAAAGTACTTATAGGACTATGCATAGATTAAAAGAGATAATTATAGAGCTCTTAGAACCATGCATGACACATTGTAAGCACTTGAAATATTAGCCTGCATTGTTATTAACATTATCATCTTTCACTATCCCACTTCCTCCTTCACCTCATGCTTCCCATCCTCACAATTACATAATATGTCCAGTAAATTCTACATATCTTTTTAATCAGTCTTATTGACATCCTCATGGCCACTGCTCTAGTTCAGGACTTCGTCCTCTCTGGACCATATACTATGTGCCTAGCTGTTCTCCCTGCCTCCATGCCTTACACAGCAGAGAAAGAGTTTCATAAACTAGAACCTCATCTTATTAGAATCATAAATTCTGTTTTCCTGAAATGGTATTAAATGACTTTTCAAGGGTTTTTACAATTTGACTCAAATCTACCTCATGTCTGTTTACTCCCTGCACCACATTGAAGTTACAGCTAATCTCTGAGTACACAAACCTCTTATGAGCCTCTATGTCTTTGTATATTATATTAGAGCTATTTAGAAGGCTTTTCTTTCTTCGTCTTTTTGGCAAACCACTATTCATTCTTTAATATTCAGGATCTTTTGTCAAATCCAATTGTCCCAAGCAGAGTAAATCTTTCAGAGTCTTTTCTGAACTCCCACATCATACTGCACATTAGAAGAAGGGAGGGATAGAAACCTTTGTTGAATGATTACCTGGCGCTAGGCCTTAAACTAAATGCTTGACAACATTGAGCTTTATCTGAGCCCTGGGCTCCACGAAAGCAACCACAGTTGAGAAAATGCCCCACTCTTTTGTGTTGCAAAAAAAAAAAAAAAGAAGGAGGAGGAGGGCTAATTGTAAAGAACAACATTGCCCAGGCATATTCTGAGATAGGACCTTGTCCATACTTCCTCATGACTCCCATAAGATGACTTGATGCCTCCTTTGTTTATCTGCCTCTTATAAAAACTTAACTTTCTTTTTTTTTTTCCTTTGAGCATACTCCCTATGGCTGTAGCCTGAATAAAATCATCTCCTTAATTGCCCAAAGCATGTTGTCTTTCACACGGTACTCATAATTATGTGAAGTTGGTTCTGTTCTCGTCAGTTTACAGATGAAAAAACAGAAATGAGCTGCATAGCCTAAGAGGGTGCCATTAAGAAAGGAAAAAAAAATGTGATTCCCTCCTAGATCTGTGGCTCTGAAGCCTAGGTTCTTTCTACAACACACAGACAGGGCCTGTGATTTACCTATTCACCAGTCTGATTCAGACCATGAGAGCTTCAAAAGCAGGGGCATCCAAGGCTCCAATTAGAAGTAATTCTTGTTTGCTGAATGAATTCCTGAATAAACCACATTAACTCCCACTAAGGCGGTGTTGCAGTGTTTTTCAAACTTTCTTTTTAACCCAAGCATCTTTTTTAGAAGTAGGAAAAACAAATATGAATGGCTAAAATTCTGAGCCAGAGGAGAATTTACACTTTAAGATGAAGAAATAGTGCTTTATCCAAAGTAATGGGCTCCCTGAAGAATTTCAGACCTGATAGGTGGCATAAGGGCTAATGTCCTTTTCAATACCTCCAGGCTTCTAAAACCCTGAAATGGCAGAATTTCCTTGAAGAAGTAAATAACCCACATGAGACTGGAAGTTCTTCATTGGTCACTGTGCCACATTTGTCATTCTATACAACCATACCTCAGAATCAGGTGCTGGGAGATGATAGCAGATAAACACAACTCAGGATAATCGCCTGCTTCTGCTGTAAGATTCTCTCTAGAATCATAATATCCTTCCAATGAAGGGGGCCGTAGAGATCATTTTAGCTTGTCCCCAGGCTAAGTAGGTTGCATCTCAGTGAAATAGGAACCTATACCTTCTTAAGGATTCGTTTAAGACTCTAACAATGCTCACAGTAGGAAGTCATCATTTGTGTTTAGCCTCTGTCTTCTGTGATGAATTAGCAATGTAAATTCTTTCTGCTTTCTGAACACAATGGTGGACAGCCTTATAGATTCAAAGTTCCCAATCTACTCTAAATCTACCTGAACAGGTCCTCTTTTCCATTTTCCGGATTATGTATTCTTTTTTAACATAGCTAGATAGTCAACTACTACTAGCATGAAAGGTTAGATTGGAGCAGTGGATGTGAGAGATCAACCCTGTTAGGGATCTATCAGCATTTCTCTAAGGTAGTAGATTTTAAACATTTCTGGATCCATACCCATTGTAAGAAATGCATTCATTTCATGACTTGTTTCACATACACACATATGTACAACTGAAACAAAATTTTCGCAAACAATACTTACTTTTACTACATGCAATTCAACCCTAGTTTATTCAGTTCTATATTTTTGAAAAACACTGGTCATCATTGTCATGTAAATGGATCATGGACATCAACACTAGCACCTGAGAACCAAAACATTCTATCTCCATACTTACCCTGGATGCTGAGAACTGAAACCACACCTTACTGCCTGTGCTAATGTCATTTTGCTCTTCTACTCTTTTCATTACTGTGACTTTACTTTTCCAGGACTCCCTGCTCAGGCAAATGGTTAATTACCAGAGCATCCTGAAAAACCCAACAATTACCTCTTCATTGGAAAGCATCAACGGAGATTTTTAAATGCCCTATGAGTCTAAATCCCTCACTTCAAAATTCTCGTTTTACTGTTTCCACCAATTCTGGGCTTTATATTGTGATCTTACCTAATTCTAATCAAGTCCCTGCATTGAAAGACCTACCTCAAACCAAACTTCCAATTCTCAAGTTTTAACCTTGCCTTCCCTCCCTCTGTGATACCTCTACTGCAGCTTTGCAGAGGTGATGTTCTCCTTTACCCAGTAAGCAAGAAACTCAGCTTATTCTTATCAACAGGCTGTGTTGGTGATATGTGAGGATCCAGCTTTCCATATGCCAAAGGGTACAGACACAACATGGAATTTATTGGGGGAAAACTTACAAGCCAGCTGAGAAGTAGCAGAGCACAGTCTCCCGAACTCTCCTTATTCCATGGAAAAGGCCAGTCACAGATATTCTGTATGCACTAAGGCCAAAGTCACAGCAAAGTGAACAGGAGCTCCACCCCCACACTAGGAAAGGGCCTAAGGCGACACCTAGTTTCTCTAAGTAACAAGAAATGTATCAATGATCTCTTAGATCAGGAACAGTGCTAAGGAGTGTGCATGATCAGGGCCAAGGTCTGCATACCAAGGGCTCTAAGAAGATTCTTGCTTGCCAGGAACACTGACATCAGCCAAAGGCCTTTCTTTCTGCAGCTGACTCAGTATAGCACAACCAGCTCTCAGCTAAGCTACTAAAAAGAAAAGGGGAAGAAAATGAGGCTCCAGGGATATCCAGATTTGTCTCTCACCAATCACCTCAAAAGTGATTCCACAAATGAGTATTAGTTGCAGTCTACAGTTCAAAAAACAGTGCTCTAACTTTTGGGGTGATTAATATGTTAATTATATTGATTGTGGCGGTCTATGGCCATGCTACCCTGAACAAGTCTGATCTTGTCTGATCTTAGAAGCTAAGCAGGATCGGGCCTGGGTAGTACTTGGATGGAAGACCACCTAGGAAGACCAGGTGCTGCAGACGTAAAAATAAATAAATAAGTAAATAAATAAATGAGGGATTGTGAGCTGACAAGGTCCTTGCAATCTGTGAGATCAACTAAAGGTTGCCTTGCCTAAAAAAACAAACAAACAAAAAATATATATTGATTGTGGCCATAGTTTTAAGAGTGTACACATATACCAAGACTCATCACATTTTACACTTTAAATATATGCAGTGTATTGTATAAAAATTATACCTTATTTAAGCTGTGAAAAATTAATGAAAGAGATGAGTAGGAGTGAAAGATATACATACAAGAAAGGTTGCATGTTGATAATTGTTAAAACTACTTTTTCCTTTTTGCCTGTGTTTGGAAACTTAAATAATTTTTGAATAAATTTAAACACACAAATATGAAAAAAATAAGAAACAAAACAAAACAAAGAACCTTTTCTAAGGATCTAAATCATGGCTGCACAGTTATTGTGAGAGTGGAGAGTGAAAGTTGCTCCAAAACTCAAGCGGAAATAAATTACTTTATGTAAGTAGCCTTCTGTTACCCTGGTGAAAGAATTTCTAATATCTTAAGGGCAAATTAGAAGTATGAGGACTAAGTGGTATTTATGCATTCAACAATTCATGAAGAAATATTAATTGAACACTCATGTTCTAGGCACTGTTCTAGCTACTGGGGATGAAACAGTGAACAAAGTCCTGGCCCTCATGTAGCTTACTACATTCTAGTGGAAAGAGAGAGACTACCTATAATAAAATAAATGCCGAGTGATATAATTTCAGGTAATGATAAGAGTTATATATAAAAAAGAAATAGGTACAGGATAAGAGAGTTACAGAGTTCAGGGAAGACCTCTAGAGAATGGGCTCAATCTAGAATTAGGAGTGAAACATTGGAAATGGAGACATGGGAAGGAACAAGAAAAAGGGATTAAATACTAGAAATGAATGTATTTCCTAGATATTGGAGGGAAAGCGCTAAAGATAAGGGAGATACTGCTTAAGTGAAATATGTCAAAGCCCCTGCCCTTACCCTACTACTAGAGGGGGATAAATACAGGGTTTTGGGAGGCTAAGTCCTAAAGAGTTGGGCCTCAGGAGTCTAGTCCTGGCACAATCCTGGGACCCTTAGGTAACACCCAACTTTCTTCTGTCTGGGCTGGTTCTGTTAGAGTTGAAACAATACAGCTGGTTTCTGGGTGATCAACTTTCTGTGTCATTTTTTACTTGTCCAAAGAGCCAGCTGTGCCCTATAGTGCTCAGAAATTGACCAAAAAGTCAGAAAACCAGAGCTTGGGGGCTGGACATCTAGGAACTGAGAATTGTTAAATCCTGGCCAAGGTAAAGGACCTACTCCACTTGAGGGAGTGTGACCTCAGATGAATCCTCAATACTATTTCCATGCCTACTACCACTCTACTACCTGCCAATTTTATATTGTTTTTAATTATATTCTTCCAAACAGGTTCATATTTGTAGAATATGTAAATTGCTATTAATTATGTAAGTCTGATCATATAAATATTGGGGATAATTTGAATAGTCTTCTTTTGTGGGAATTGTCCTTCCCATCATTCCCATAATCTATGTTGCTATGTTATTATATATCTTTCCCTGCACATAACCAGATATTTCATGCATAGATGTGCATATTGTTTTTTTTTCCGGTGAGATAATATTATAAAGTCTTTTCTACATATTGCCTTCAACAATATCTCATTAAAGCCCCTTCAAGTCATCTAGTACAGCTGCAATTATTTCTTTTTCATGGCAGCATAATATTCTGTGGTAGGAATGAACTAATTTTTTCAACCACCCCCATCATTAGGCATTCACTTTGCTACTAATTTTTTTGCCATTAAGGGATATGATGCAATAATACTCTTGTACAAATTTGCTGGAGAGGCAGTGTTGTAGTACATAACTCACAGGATTATATCTGGTAGCCATGTTAGGAAGAGTAAACAGGCTCTTAGATTTAAAAAAAACTGATTTGTACTGTTTGATATTTCCATGGTTTAAATACTTTCATCATAGCTGATGTCAAGCTACCAATGTGAAAATACTGAATGCAGAGTTGGGAAGAGATGCACACAATTGGCTCTAGCCAGTATAAACCCGTTCTGGAACATCATTGTGAGGACTAGTAAGAAATGTGGAGTTCTTTATGGTTTTTATTTGTTAATTTATTTTCATGGCAAGATGAAGAACAGCACCCTTGCTAGTAGGTCTGCACTGCATAACTCTATATGGCACCATTCACATCTACATAAAGGGAGTTGTGCAAAGCACAACTGTTCTCAGTAGCCCTACTTCCTAGTATCTATAAAATGATACCATTTTGCTTCTTTGTAAGGCTTACTTGAGGGTACAAAGCAGAAGTTCTCAAAGTTTAGCATGTAGCAGAATCATCCAGGGTGCTGGTTAAAAAAGCAAGATTACTGGGCTTAACCCTCAGGGTCTCTGATGCTATAAGTCTGGAGCGAGGCCTGATGTTTTGCATTTCTAACAAGTTCCCACGTGGTGGTAACATTGTTGATTTAGGGACCACCTTTTGAGAACCATTGGTATATAGTAAACTAGGTGTTTTCTCTGTGAGCAGGATATACATTGCTGGAATACTCAGCTAAACTGTCTGCCTTTGGGAAAAAGGCTCACAGTAGAGTGCATTTCAAACTCAGATGCCTATTGAGTCTGGCAGGAAACAGAAGTATGTGTAGGGGCTAGCTGGGGTATAGAAAATGTTACATTTAGAATTAATTCATTTGCTTTGAGATTTAGTTATGTTAAAGAAAAAATTCCATTGAGCAAATTTTGAAGATCTAGTTGGCTTTATTAAACAATTCACAAATCTGGCAATATCCCATCTAACATTAGAAGAGTGCTCTAAGGGGTGGTACCCAATGGAAGGTTTTTATAGGAAGAAGTGTGTGACAGGGTAGCTATTAACAAAATAAAAGAAAGGGTTGTTTTTAGATCAGGACAGCATCTTTTGGGGAGAAGGGAACAGCAAGGGTTTTATTGTGCAGATTGCCTCTTCTTGAGGAGGTACAGGATAAAGAGGGCCCATGTGACAGATTATCTTATTGGTGTTGACCAGAAAATTCTGGAGTGGTTGATTAAGATTTTGTATTTCTGGCAAAGGTCAAAACTACAATTAGATCAGGTATTAAGTCTAGGTTTTGTATCATCAAGTAACACCATTTTGGCCTATGGACTTCTGTTTAAAAGGAACTTTAAAAAGGACAAATTGGCCAAGGTCAAGGGCTTTGTGGGGAATGGGAGCTAGACAATGAGGCAGGGGGATGGGGTTGAGATGAAACAGAGTCAACAACTTAGGACCACAGTGTAAAAGAAATATCAAAAGGGAAGAAGGAGGGCCTTTGGCCTCCTTCTTTTCTAATACTCCCTATCTCCATACCTTAACATCTGCCTCAGGATCTTCAAATTCCAAGGTATGAAGAGAGCCTGCTGAGTGAGAATTAAGGATACAGAAGTGTGAGGAAGTGTATTGGCTTGCACTCAACACTAATGTGGAAGGGCATCTTTGGACTTCAAGCTTCAGATTCCAGAGAATACAGTGACATGAGCTCTGCACTAGGTGGCAGGACACCCTAGTATTTCTGTCTCTCTTCTGCCTCAAGACAGTGAGCCAGACTCTTCTCTGGACTTCTCTATCCATAAAATGAGAGCTTTGGGGTAGATTACATCAACGGTCACTTCTATGAGCTCTACAGTGCAAGATGTGGCCCCTTTTGAGGGCTGGCTTTAGAATCAGGAGCTGGAAACATTCTTGTGGAAGCCAAGGGGCTGGAGAAATGGACTTGCTGCCTCCTCATAATTGGCTATCTTTCCACTTTTACTTCCCCAGCTGTTACTTCCCTCCATGTCTTTCAGGGAGCCCAACCAATGACCAAATCCTCATTGCCAATACCCTGTGCCATGTGTGTGTTGGGGGGCAATGGGGTAGGCCGCAGGGTACAAAGCTAAAAGTGATTAAGAAGTTAATAACCTGAGTTTTGGAGACTCCATCTTTTCATCTTGAACATGAGCTGTGTCTCATCATGACAGGGATGTGATAACCCCAAATCATGTGACAAACAAAACATTTCACAATAGCATTGCAATATTGTAAGAAAAGGGCTGGATTCAGAGTCAACCAGTCTGGGTTTGAACACTATTTGGGCCACTTTCCAGAAATTTGACTTTGAGCTACTTATCTCTCTCAGCCTCAGAGTCTTCGTTTGTAGCATCTATTGAGCTAATAATATCCACTATACCAGTGTTTTTCAATCCCAGCGCTATTAACATTTTAACCCAAATAATTTGTTGTTGTAATAATTTGTTGTGTATTGTGGGATGCTTAGCAGCGTCCCTGGCCCCTACCCACTAAATGCCAGTAGCACTCTTCTCCCCTTAGGTTTTGGTAACAAAAAAAAATGTCTCCAGACATTGAAGGTTAAATTACCTCAGTTCAGAAGCACTGCCTAGAACATGGAGTCATCGGGAGACTGGACATTAGAAGCACGTTGTAATTTGTTGGACTTATGTACTTGTTATAAATGTTTAGGATTTTGATTAGAGAAATACAGAAGTATATTAGTTTGTGAGTCAAACAAATGAAGACATGAGATAGTTGTATTGTGCTTTCATTTGGGAAGTTGAGAAGAGAGGATGAAAAACAGAGTTACCAATGGTCTTATCTGCCAGAACTCAGGGAGTTTCCCATATGAGACTTTCAGTGCTAGAACCAGGAAAGTCCTGGGCAAACGAGAATGTCACTCTAGTCAAAATAGGCAACATCAGTATGTACTATATGCTAGGCATTGCGCTAGGCACTTTATACATATCATTCAATCCTTACAACAAGCTTGTGACAAAAGTAACATCCCTATTTCCTTAGACAGACAACTGAAACTCAATGTGGTTGAATGGTCTAGCCACAGGCATTTGGGCAAATCTACTCAAAGGAGGTGGGATAGCCTTCCAAAAACCCAGTGGAGCAATCCAGACTCTTCCAACCCACTCTGGATCTTCCTCTCCCTCTGTCCTTGGCCCAGGAGCAAAGGAGGCCTATCAGGATATAGCCAGTGACTTGCTAGTGATAGTGTGGGCACATAATTCTGAAGATATCATGCCCAAAGCCTTTTGCATGAAGTGGGCTGGAGGAGGCCTCCTCAGAGTATACTACTCCACACTGGCAAAATCATCTTCAGGTTAAGGAGATGGTCATGTGAAAAGGAGTCCTAGGAAGATGCATCAGCAAGATTGTCTTGGCTCTGTTTAGGGACATTACCCTTGAATGTGAGGAGGTAGGATAAAAGAGTTGAGTGGGGTAACTTGGGGCAGAAAAGAGACAGCAAATCTACTGTGCCATTCTGAAGCTCACCTTTCCTCAGGGCACCATTATTTCCCAGCAATTCTCAACACCCACCCCAACTTCTATGGGGGGAAAAATTGTTTTGTCTCTGGAAATCTTTGCTTGATAATCTGGCAACACAAGCCCTTGCCAGGCCTTTTGGAAGGATGCTATCTTTTTCTGGGATGAGGAATTTCCTTTAGGAGTCTAGGGTTTTCTCTGCTGGTTGCTAGAAAATAAGCTGTTTGTCTCTTATGCTCTCCTTCCTGCCTGCATTTTGATATTCTAAACAGCTATCCTCACTCTAGCCTTAGAAATCTGAAAATAAACTTGCCTTTGCTCCTAGTACCCACAGTGAAATCTGTGTGCTGCTTACTACTTTCTCAAGAGTATCTTTTGATTAAAGACAAGGATTTATTAGTGCTGTTGTTTGATTAACAGAAACTGCTCATTCTCATCACAGTTTTACATGTTCTTCTCTGAAATCCAAGGCTGCCAGAAAATAATATTCTTCGGTGTATCCTCCTTCCATTTCCTGGATGAAAACTCTTGGTGTCTGAACCAGCGATACTTCAGAAGGGTTGGCCTGGTCTCTGGGCCAGCGATGCTATCAGAAGCATGATAACTCAGATCTATCTTTACACTTAAAATTTCTGAGGCAAACTCTCCCAGAAGCAAGGACTATTGGAGCTGGAAGGACCTTTAGAAGATCAGCCAGTTTAACTTCCTAATCTTGGAAAAAGGGAGTCAGTGATGATCAGAAAAGCCAATGGCCCAACCTGAGATCACCCAGTGAGTTGGGGACTGAGCCTGGCATGAGAATCTACAGCTGCTGAAATTTAAATTGTTGTTCAAAAGACTTATTTTCTGAACACCATCCTAGCCCTGGTAGAGATTAAGGGATTGGAATTTCTAGTTAGGAGTCTGACTGCATGATACCTTGAGCTAAAGAGCAGCATGCTGATCCCTTGCTCCTTAGAAAGGTCAGTGTCCTCACACAAGTGCCTTGCCCCAGGAGGACAGACTTGGAGCAGGGAGGAAGGAAGCCAGATAATCAGAGATTGGTGAGGTAACTCATTTGCTTAGTTTGGCATAATTAAGTTAAATAATTGAGTTTCCACTATTTAGGTTTTTTTTTAAACTTCTGTAAATCTCTGTTAAACTACCACCAATAACCACCAATATGTGTTAAGATAAAGGATTTGAGCCATTTCTTTCTCCTCCTCCTCCTCCTCCTCTTACTCTTCTTCTTCTTCCTCTTCCTCTTCCTCTTCCTCTTCCTCTTCCTCTTCCTCTTCCTCTTCCTCTTCCTCTTCCTCTTCTTTCTTCTTCTTCTTCTTCTTTTCTTCTTCTTCTCTCTTCTTCTTCTTTCTTCTTCTTCTTCTTCTTCCTTCTCCTCCTCTCTCTCCTCCTCTCTTCCTCCTCCTCTCCCTCTCCCTCTTCCTCTCCCTCTCCCTCTCCCTCTCCTCCTCCTCCTCCTCCTCTCCCTCTTCCTCTCTTCCTCTCCCTCTCCCTCTCCCTCTCCCTCTCCTCCTCCTCCTCCTCCTCTCCCTCTTCCTCTTCCTCTTCTTCTTTTTCTTCTTTTTAATGGACATATATACGTGCTGTGGGTTGCGATTTTATTTTTTCCTATTTTTATTGATTAATTAATTTATTTTTATGGTGACATTGGTTAACAAAATCCAATAAGTTTCAGCTGTACACTTTAACAGTAAGGTGTGTGTGTGTGTGTGTGTGTGTGTGTGTGTGTGTGTGTGTTACGCTGTGGTTCACCTCCCATAGTTAGATTTCTTTCTGTCACCACATATGTGGGTTGCAATTTTAGACATGTGTGTATCTTGTCTGTTGGGAAAATTTTTTCATGTTTTTTATGAAAGAATGAAATAAAGAGCAGAAACATTGAAGACTAACAGATGAGTTAGTTCCAGCCTCAGTTTGAACTAACTGTATAAACTTGGGCGAGTTGCTAAATCTTTCTGAGCCTTGATTTCTCTAGCTTCAGAATGGAGTCTATCATACTCACTCAGTGGGTTGTTGGGAGGATTATATGAAATGTTAGTGCCTCACACATGCACTGAATGTGTGTTCAGCCAGTAGGAACTATTATCATTGTTATGGTCCAGATATGCTGCTAAGAGCACTGGGAACTGTAGGTATATTACAGCCACTACCCTGGGAAGCAGTACACTATTCCCTTAAGCCCTATCCCAGCTTCCTCATTCCTCTTCTGTACTCCAAAACTGTAGCTGAGCCCCATGTAATTTTAATGCCACTAGTATTTTTGACAACTAGAATTAAGTAATATAATTCTTAATTATAACATAGGTATAGTCTTTAATTAAATGTTTCAATTGCTTTGGTTGTCACATAGCTTATAGTCAAATATTAAGAAAGTATATTAATAGTCATATTTGAAGGACTGCCTGTAAAGCAAGTTCCAGGCGAAACATCTAAAAGTACCCTTTGCTTGAGATAATAAAATATATATATATAGTTTGTTAAGCACAAAACAATGAGAGCTTAAATAAAGCCACAAGATGTCTAGTTTCTGCTTTTTGCTTTAAAGATAATGTCACTGACAATTAGATATTTTTCAGAATCTTGGCTCTTCACCCAGCACCCTTGTTCTCAAAATATAATTTTGTGTTCCTTTGTCAAGTAAGAGATAACTTCAGGGTCTCAAGGAGAATTTACGAGTTTGTTTTTCAGAAGGAAAGAATGTTTTCAGGGTGCTACAACCAGCTACTGGCACTTGGGAGTCTGATATGAAAAAGGCATCATCTATTACTAAAGAAATGACTTCTCTTTCAGTTCCCAGTAACTCTCTCTCCAGTCCCCCCTAGCTGCATAAAAACTCCCTACTTTTGATTTTTGGGAGAAATGAATTTGAGAGATCTTGCTCTACTGTCTTCTTGCTTTAGCCAAATCAAACAAACCTTTGTCTTATCTCTAAGCACCAGTCTCAATGTTTTGGCTTTACCTGCTTATTGCAATGCAGAACAAGGTAAATTTTCCCGAGTAGTGGGGGGAGACCAAGCCCTGTACCGAGGGAAGAGGTCCTTTGGTGGAGAGTGTAGAAAGAATTCAACACATACTGAAGTTTGAGTCAAAAGGAAAGTTTTTTGGAAAAAGGATAACACTCCACAGACAGAATGTAGTTTCCTCATAGAGGCAGAGAAAGAGAGGGACAGTGAGAAGGAGACAGAGTAAAGGTACTGAGGGACTCAGAGGAACAGAGACAAATAGAGACAGGACAGTGAGAGAAACAGATTAAAGGCACTGAGAGGGACCAGAGTGTTCAGGGAATTCAGTGTATATGTCTTTCTTTAGTTCCCATTTCCTTTGATATGGACATACAGTGAGGAAGGAGAAGGGTAGATAGCATAAAAAGATAAGAATATGTAGAGTCAAAGGCCTTTTGGAAGTTCCTAGCCTTTAATCTGTAGAGTCCTCATGGTTTTAGCCATAGGGAATGACTCTTGGTTCCCTCTTCCCCTTCCACAGGTGTGGGGAATGGGTTGTTAGTAATCCAAACAGAAAATCTTCCTTTGTTCCGAAGATGTCCTCCTGGCCTGGCTGCAGGGATAATCAGCATATTTCAGTCTCTGAATGTGGCTTGATAAACATTTTTAATTTTCTTCCCTCCTCCCTATAATAATTCAGCACATGAACCTGAACTTTGGGAGATGATTCTGCAATAAAACCAGTTTTTGAGTATGGCTAGGCTAAAGGGAAGTATAGCAATTAAAATAACCCCTCGCCCTCTGCTAGCTTAACTACTTTACTAATATCATGAGTATGTATATTAACCTTTCCTTTTTTGCATTGCTTTAGAATTATCTGTTCATGTAATTGTATCTATCTAGCTAGATTTTAAATGAGGTAAAAAACTGTCTTAATTATTTCTGATCCACCATGGACCAGCATTAAACCTACAACAGACCGCTGCTCAGAGAGTAATTAAGTAAATTAACAAATGAATGAGCCCCAGAATCGAAGGACTGAGTACTCAAACTCTTTCTAATTATAGAAGAGTCTACCTCTTTGCTTAGATCACCATCTGTCTGCCCAAAAGTCCCAGATGTTTCTGGCAGGTTGGTTCTAAGCTATTTTGAGATGTATTTTTCCCCACCAAACCCATCCCATTTGAGTTTACTTCCTGTTCTTTATGTACACATAATTTTCCACCTTTATTCTGGAACTTAACACTCAGAGTTAAAGTACAGTGTATTGTATATTTCAATTCAGTCCCTCTTTAAGAGCGGCAACTCCAGGTGAGTGTGTTTGGCTTTGGAATCTTATGGTTTGGATTGAAATTCTGGCTCTACCACTCATTTATTAGCTGGGTGACCTTCAACAAGTGGCTTAACCTCTTGAATCCAGTATCTATATTTGCAAAATGATATAAAAAAATTTGTAAAAATCTTATTTAATTACTGTGACAGCCCTATGGGGGCATAGAATTGTCACAAGAATTAAATAAGATAATATGTGCAAAATGCCCAACATAGTGTTTGGTGCATAATAGATATTCAACTAATATTAGCCTATCACCTGTTTCTGAAAAATAACTACCATATTACAGAAAAAAATGTAGAAAATAGAGAAAAGAAGAAAAAAGTATTTGTAGTTCTGCTACCTTCACATAACAATGTTTGGCCTTAGGGTGTCTTCAGGTGTCTTACTCACTTTTGTAATCCCCATAGTGCCTGGCACATAGTGGGCACTCAGTCAATGTATTCTATTCAATTGACTTAGAAGAAAGAAGTAAATAAATGGTAAGCATATGTAGAGATCTTAGCATTTTACAAAATTCATGTCCATTAGACATTTTTTTATACACACCAACACTTTGAGGCTAGTAGACTGCCATTCCCCATTTTATTGAGGAAGAAATTGAGACTCAAAGAAGTACAAGTGATTTGCTTGAGCCACGCAACCAATAAATAAATGGCAGGACCTGGATTCTGGCTCAGGGTTTTTAACTCCCAAGCCTGGGCATTTGCCACTGTTTATCCCTCACTCCCTCAGCCCAGTCTTCCCTGAGAAAGCCTAAATTGCCATTACTGCTACTAGGTGTATAACATTCCCAGGAAAACTGCCCAACTATGCTCCCTCTTTAATCTTGTCCCCTAGGACTTGGGTTGGGGATAGAGATGATGGTGGATGGAGGGGGATCTTGGATCTTCCAGCCCAGAAAGAGAAGGAAAAAAGGCATGCCCAGAAGGGCCCGGGGACATTTCCACTGGGAGAGGAGGGAGAGGAATTAACTTTAGAGAATGTTCAGTCAGTCCTAGACCAGTAAACTTTAGGAGAAAGTGAGCTCCCCCTTGAAGTTCTTGTCCAGACAACTGGGAAGGGATTCTGGGCCACTTTAGGTTATCTTCATCTCTAGTGCTGGGAGCAGGCCTATGTTCCTGAGATAACCCTACTTCTACTTTACCTCTGCCCTTGGCCAACCTTTTATAGTATTTAAATCCCCACCCTAAGTTGTGGGCCTTTGCAACTGCTCCCAGTTGAGCTAAGCTAAGACTCAAAGGAAGCCACTTCTCCCCCATACATCAGCCCTGTTTCCATCCCCACACTCTATTACAGGTAGCTGATCCACATACCTGTGAGGCCCTCTCTGGCCTGTCTTGATCCCCGAGATCTAAGTATGTTT
Source organism: Eonycteris spelaea (assembly GCA_003508835.1). Lineage (NCBI taxonomy): Eukaryota > Metazoa > Chordata > Mammalia > Chiroptera > Pteropodidae > Eonycteris > Eonycteris spelaea. Next base: position 16,113 of record PUFA01000691.1, on the reverse strand, counting down.
GCACAGATTGATGAAATGTCCCTGCAGATACTCATTGAGAAAATCCAGATGATAGAATTCCAGTAGGAGTTCAGCATGTGTGGATACAGCTCTACCAGAAAGTTCTTAGAGAAGGGTGGCAGCAAGGAAAGTGGGATTAATGTAGGAATGAGGAAAAATAACTAAATTTTAAATCTAGCTATATTAAGAGACTGCAATATGCTGGTCAGCCTTAAAGCCAACCACTAGGAAACCTACAGAACAAAGGAAGATTTCTGCTGGTATTGCTAACAAGCCATTTCCCCACACTGTAAAGAGAAAACAGAACAACAGAGTCCTTAAGTAGCTGCCATTCCTTCCATTGTATCATTAATAAAATTATTAATTCCCTATGGCTAAAATCATGGGGAACCTGTGGATCAAAGCCTGGAAATTGCCAGCAGGGCATTCACGCTACATATTCTCACCTTTTTGCACTACATATTCATCCTTCTTACTATATGCCCATATATCAAAGGTAAATGAGTAAACAAAGTCTTTATATTTATTCATTCACTCATTCATTCATTTATTTATTATTTTTAATTCATTTTTATGGTGACATTGGTTAACTAAATCCAATAAGTTTCAGCTGTACACTTTAAAAGTAAGGCATATATATATTTACACTGTGTTCACCTCCCATAGTTAGATTTCTTTCTGCCACCACATATTTGCCCCTCTTTACACTGTCTAATCACCCCCTCCTCCCCCACACCTTACCTTCTGGTAACCACTAGTCTATAGTCCATGTTCATGAGTCTGTTTGTTTGCCCTGTTCATTTGTTGCTTTTAGGTTTATATCCCACATAAAAATTATATCATGTGGTTTTCAACTTTTGCTGTCTGGATTATTTCGCTTAGCATGATTATCTCAAGGTCCATCCATGTTGTTGCAAATGGCGGTATATTCATCTCTTCTTGTGGCCAAGTAATATTCCATTGTATATATGTACCACAGCTAAACAAAGTCTTTAAACTGTAATTCACAGGAGCTAAGAATGATATATAAACTGAATTCCCCTACTCCAGCATTTTTCTTGTCTAGGCTTTTTTGTCTTTGCTTTCTCTTTTCTTTGCTTTTCCCCTTCTCTAATAAATGATCTTTTTGACTAACTTTGACAGATGTTTGAATTCTTTCCTGTGCTCAGAAAAAAAAAAATACATTTCTCAGTGCAGGGGTTGTGAGATCCCCCACACTTGGGAATTTGCCCTGTCCTTCATTGGAATACGTCGGGGGTGGAGGTTGGGGATGCATGGCCATAATTATTTGCTTCTAGTCTGCTGAGTGGGATTTGCCTCCCTGGGCCTTAAATGCCACGTGAGTTTAAAGAAAAGGACTCCCAGAATGTTAAAATTTGGATGGACTTCAGAGGTCTTATTCCACCTGAGACTTGGAGACTTGACCAAGTAAGTTAATGTCAGACCTGGGATTTGAATCCAAGGAAAAATGCCTAGACAGTGCCCAGCACAGAGCTGGAACTCAAACGTTCATCCCTTTCTTCTTCTTGACTTTTTGCCTAGGGTTCTTTTTAGGATGACCAACTTGACCTTGTTTCCCAGGGATTTTCTCAGTTTTAGCATTAAAAGTCTTTAATGCTGGGACTCTCCCTCAGTCCTGGGCAGACCAGAAACATTTGTTACCCTAGATTCCTTACTGCTTTCTTCTCACCACCCTGCTTCCCTTTGGGAACTTCAAGCTTGCAGACAGAGTTGAAACTCCTTCTTGAGGAAACAGAATATATATTTTTCACCTGAGTCTGGGATGTTTCATCAGCATTGTGTCTTTGGATTCATAAATCACTTTATGATTTTAAAGGTATTTATAGACATTATCTGGTTTGATCCTTCCTCTAGCTGTGGGAAGAAAATTTTACAGCCTATTTTACAGATAAGGTATTGTGGACTTAAAAAAAAAAAAAGGACACATACTAACCTGACAAGCTCAAGGGAGGCCAGCATGGTGGGCCCTACAAAGTCAGAGTCTAAAAGTAACCACGTAGGATGGTCTGAACATTAAAAAATTTCTATTCAAATGCATATCATGGCAGGTAGTCATATCCTAGGCCTGTAGCTTTCTTCCCAAATGTCAATTTTTATCTTAAGTGAGCCTTTTTTTGTTTGCATCTCAGATAACATACCATAGGAATGTCAGAGTAATTCTTTTTTGCTAGAACCCTCAGGGCACCCCCACTGCCCCAAAATACAAGAGCACAGAATTCCTCATGGCTATCTTGCCCCCTTGCATACCATCTCTATAAATGCTGTAAATGTTAATTATTAATTCCCATGTACCAACCAATGTAAAAGAAGTATGTATCCCTCTGTTGTACTTTTTATTGAGTCCCAGAACTTTCTTCGCTTTACTTTCTCCCACTCCCTTAATCTAACACCAATGAACCACCTTATGTCTCCTTCTTTGATTCTAATGTATAAAAAAAGCTGCAAAACTGCCATTCTCTGGAATATTTTTTTAATCCATTGAGATTTTGCTTCCTGGCAATTGACCTCAGTTTGGCTCAAATAAACTCATTAAAATTCTCAACAGATGTGGACATTTCCTACATTGACAGTACCCATGGCTAAGTACTCATGGGTTAGTTTGTTTGCCTGTCATAAATGTGTCTGTGGTGCAGAGACAGGAGCACAAGCAAGCACAGGTGGCACATTCTTCTTCTTCTTCCTTCTTCTTCTTCTTCTCTTCTTCTTCTTCTTCTTCTTCTTCTTCTTCTTCTTCTCTTCTTCTTCTTCTTCTCCTTCTCCTTCTCCTCCTCCTCCTCCTCCTCCTTCTCCTCCTCCTCCTCCTCTCCTCCTCCTCCTCCTCCTCCTCCTCCTCCTCCTCCTCCTCCTCCTCCTCCTCCTCCTCCTCCTCCCTCCTCCTCCTCCTCCTCCTCCTCTCCTCCTCCTCCTTCCTTCTTCTTCTTCTTCTTCTTCTTCTTCTTCTTCTTCTTCTTCTTCTTCTTCTTCTCTCTTCTTTCTTTCTTTCTTCTTCTATTTTTCCCACCCCACGGTAATAAACAATTAGTTACTCATATTTATATTGTATAATTCAATGAGGGTTTTTTTCAATTATAGGTGGCATACAATAATATACCAGCTTCAGTTGTATAGCATAATGATCAGAGATCCACATAACTCGCAAGGAGATCACCCTACTAAATCTAGTATCCCTCTTCCTCCTTACACATTTATTACAGCACTGTTAACTCTCTTCCTCATGCTACACTCTATATCTCAATGTTTATTCTGCAACTATCCATTTGTACCTCTTAATCCCTTTGCCTTTTTGGGCTGTCACCCCAATACCCCCCATTTGTAGCCCTCAAAATATTCTCTGTATCTATGGGTTTTGTCTGCTTTTATTATCATTGTTGTTTATTTTGTTCTTCAGATTCCACATGTACATGAAATCATGCAATATTTATTTTTCTCTATCTGACCCTCTAGGTCCATCAAGGCAATATCTTCTTCCATCCCCTTCCTTTTAGTCTATGTCTTTTAATCTGAAGTGAGTCTCTTGTAGGCAGTATATGTAGGGTTTTATTTTCTCACCCATTCAGCTTTCCCATCTTTTGGTTTGAGCACTTAGTTCTTTCCATTTGAAGTTCTTTTTGATAAGAATGTAGATTTACCATTCTTTACTCATGTTTTTGATACATGTTTTTTTCTTCCTAAAGAAGTCCCTCAATATTTCCTGTAATACTCGCTTGGTTGATAAACTATTTCCTTTAGCTCTTTAGTGAGAAGCTCTTTATTTGTCCTTCGACTCTAAATGATAGCTTTTCTAGATAAAGTATTCTTGGTTGTAGATCCTGATTTTTCATCATGTTGACTATTTTGTGCTAAGCCCTTCTGTCCTGCCTAGTTTCTTTTGAGAAATCAGCTGCCAGTCTTATGGTGCTCCCTTGTAGGCTAACCTACTTATCTCTTGCCACTTTTAAGATTCTCTTTGTATTTAACCTTTGACATTTTAATTATGATGTGTCTTGGTGTGAGCCTCTTTGGGTTTCTCATTCTTGGGACTCTCTGAGCCTCCTGGGGTTTTATGTCTATTTCCTTTATCAGGTTAGGGAACTTTTCCATCATTATTCCTTCGAATAGCTCTTTAACATCTTGTTTTCCATCAGGTATCCCTATGACACAGATCTTTTCACACATAATTTTGTCCATAGGCTCCTTAAATTATTATTATAGTCTTAGCTTCTTTTTTCTTGCCATTTTGATTTGAGCGTCCTTGTTTTCACCATCCTCTATATCGGTGGTTTGATCCTCTATCCACTCTGTTTAGTCCCTCTAATGCACTCTTCATCTCAGATAATGTAATCTTCATCTCTGACTGGTTCTTCTTTATAATTGCCATTTCCATTTTTATGTTTCCTATCTCTTTTTTGAAGTTCTCACTGAGTTCATCTACTCTTCCCCTAAGTTCATTGAACATCTTTAAAACCAGTGTTTTGAACTCTACATGTGTTAATTGTTTGATTCCATTATTTCTGGATCTCTGTTCCATTCTCTCATATGGTTTCAGCTTCTTTGATTCCCATTTTGGCTGCCTTTTCACGTCTGTTTCTATATACTAAGCAAAGCTTCTAAGTGTCTAGTCTTATTAGTGTGGCTTTGTGAAGTAGGTGTCCAGTGGCACAGTCCTGAAAGGGGTTCTGATGCAAGCCAAGTTTAGCTCCAGCCTGTTCCCCTTGGGGCCACCTGTTAAGATTCAGCAAACAATCCACAGATGCTGTGCTTATAGTTGCCTCAAGAGGCCATGCCAGAAACTGCAGTCGGCTGCCACCAGTGTGACTCTAGGAGCTGCACAGCAAGGGACACCTGACTCACTGAGGATATACTTATATGTGCTTGAGTAGGGCCTGAGTTGGAGTAGGCAGAGTTTCAGGTAATTCTCTGAGCAGAGCAACTTGTTTTCCAGTTTGGTGATGTCTCAGCTTTGGTGATGCTATGTCCGCACACTGGAGAGGGGACGCTCAACAGAGGAACAATGGATACCACCAACATTTGCCTGCGAGAGAGAGAATCTCATCTTTAGCCTTCACTGCAATAACTCAGTGTCCCCCTGTAGGTCCCTGGTGCCCTCTGAGCACTCGACCTGGTGCTGGTGCTCAGAGCAGGCACGTCCATCACCACCAAAGTCCACTTACAGGCATGGCCCCTTTAAGAGACATATGCAATTGCTGGCTGCCACTGCTATGGCCTCTGTCCCACTCAGCCACTGGGGACTGGGCAGCCTCACATCGTTGCCCTGTCTTACCTCCTCCCATTGCAGGGTGATTTCTTTTTTCTCTCACTAGTTGTAGGGTTTGTTCTTCAATATCCGAGGTTAGTTTTCTTGCTGTTTGCAATTTTGATTTCGTTGCAAGAGGATGAACAGAGCCTCTATTATCTATGCCATTTTTTTTCTCTCCAAACAAGGAGAAATCTTAAAAGCAGCAAGAGAAAAACAGTTACTACCTATAACGGAGCTCGCATAGACTATCAGCTGATTTCTCAACAGAAACTTTGCAGGCCAAAGGGATTGCAGGAAATATTCAAAGTGATGAAAAAGAAGGACCTATGACTAACATTACTCTATATAGCAAAACTATCATTTAGAATCAAAGGACAGATAAAGAGCTTCTCAGACAAGAAAAAGCTAAAGGAGTTCATCACCACCAGGCCAGTATTACAAAAAATGTAGGAAGGACTTTTTTAAGAAAAAGAAAAAAAATATGTATCAAAATTATGAATAGGAAAATGACAATAAATACATACCAACCAACAAGTATTTCAAATGAAAAAAATTAAATACTCCAATCAAAAGATAGGGTGGTTAAGTGTGTAAGAAAACAAAACTTATTCTTCCTACAAAATTTATTCTTCCTACAAAAGACTCACTTCAGATGCAAAGGCACACAGATACTGACAGTAAAAGGATGGAAAAATATATTTCATTAACTGGAAATAAACAAACAAAAAGCTGAGGTAGCAATACTCATACCAGACAAAAGAGAGTTTATTTTATTTCATTTTTTTAAATTAATTAATTAATTTTTATGGTGACATTGGTTAACAAAATCTGATAAATTTCAGCTGTACATTTTAACAGTAAGGTATGTAGATATATTTACATTGTGTATTCACCCCCATAGTTAGATTTATTTCTGTCACCACATATTTGACCCTTCTACCCAAACCTCTCCCCCCCCACCCTCTGGTAACCACCAATTTATTGTTATGTCCATGAGTTTCTGTTTGTTTGTCCTGTTCATTTGTTGCTTTTAGGTTTATATCCCACATATAAGTGCTATCATGTAATTTTCAGCTTTTTCTGTCTAGCTTATTTCGCTTAGCATGATTATCTCAAGATCTACCCATTTGTTGCAAATGGCGATACTTCATCTGTTCTTATAGCTGAGTAATATTACATTGTATATATGTACCACAGCTTTTTTAGCCAATTAAACAAGAATTTAAAACAAAGGATATAACAATAGACAAAGAAGGACCCAATAATCCCACTTCTGGGCATTTATCTGAAGAAACCCAAAACATTGCTTTGAAGGGACATGTGAATTCATATGTTCATTATGGCATTATTTACAATAGTCAAGATATGGAGGCTACCTGGGTGCCCATCATTGGATAAATGGATAAAGAAGAGGAGGTACATATATACAATGGACTATTATTCAGTCATAAAAGAATGAAATCTTGCCATCTGCCATAACATGGATGGATTTAGAGGGTATGTGCTGAATAGAGTCAGGCAGAGAAAGACAAATGTCATATGATTTCAGTTATATGTGGAACAAAGAACAAAATAAATGAATACACAAAACAGAAACAAACTCATAGATACAGAGGACTTTTGGTGGTTGCCAGATGGGAAGGTGTTAGGAGTGTGTGAAATGGGGAAGGAATTAAGAAGTACAAATGGGTAGTTACAAAATACTTATAGGGATGTAAAATATAGCATAAGGAATATAGTCAATAAAATTTTAGTAAATATGTATGGTATCAGATGGATCCTAGATTTATTGGTGTGATTACTTGGTAAGTTAAAAAAATTGTCTAATCCAAACTATGTTTTAAATCACTGAAATTCTTAAATATTCATCATATATCACAGTAATTAAAAAATTATATATATATAATATATATGAATAGATCTAAAAAGTAAAATAAAAAACAACAATAACAATTCTTTGCTTTAAAAACTGAACTAAAAAAATTTTGTTTGTTCCTTGTAATTATCAGGAAAAAAATTTAATTTAGCACAGCATTCAAGGCTCTTTATAATCAAGCCTCTATCTGTTTTTTCGACATTAGCTTCTTCTTCCTCCTCTTTACTCTCCCTTATATTTTTGCTCTATAGAACTCTTCACTATTCTGGAATCCACCATGCCCTTTCATGTCTCTGTTCCTGCTTTTGCACATGGCATTTTCTCCACTTGGTCTTCCCTTCATCCCCTTTGCCTAGAAAGCTACTCATGATTCAAGTTCTAGTTCAAATATTCCCTTGTCTCTAAGACCTGGTCTGCTTCCCTCTCTTGAACTCCACTAACACTCTGTGCATCCCTTTATCACAGTACATGTTTATTTATGTATGTTTCTTACATTTATATTATTAATTTAAACACTGTCGCATTCCAAAAAGTTTATGTGACAATATATATAGGGTGCTATGATTATTTGCTAATGTGTTATAGCATTTTTATGGTAGTGACTGGGTCTTAGTCCCCACTGTGGTCCTGATGTTAGGCACAGTGTCTGGCTCAGAGTAGGAGCTCTGGGAAAGCTTGTGAACGGATGAATGAGAAAACTAATGTCTTACAGCCTGTGTGTGTTCCTGGGTGCTCACTAGACCTGGTTTAAGGTCACTGGAGTGTGTTACCAGTCCCAAGGGTGACTACAGGCAGAACTTGGAAAGGTGGTGGTGCCAACTTAGGGACTTCTCCAAGGTCATCCAGCTACTGCTGGAGTAACTAGAGAAAAGACTATACCTGGAGGAGACCTAGGAGGCCAACCATCCCTAACTGGAGTCTCTGGCTGTAAGTTGCTACCACTGCTCCCTTCTACAAGCTAATGAGGGGCTTGGACAAAAAAGGATTAACTCCTGGGAAATAAAATTTGGTGGAGAAGAAAGACATTTAAGCTCTGACAGAAGTCAGGGAATCTCTGGATGGAAAGAAGATCCTGCATCTGAGCCATCTAGACAACTTTCCCTTATCTGAACCCTGAGCTCTTCATGGATGTTATTTCCTCACTCTGCATAAGAGCCTGGAGAGCTAGGGCAAAGTTGGCAGCAACTACTCTTCTTAGGTACATAGAGAGCCAGAGAGATTATGTGTCTTGCCCAAAATCACTCAGCCTATAGAGATACTACATAACCTTCTGCTTCCCAGCCAGAAAGCCCTCACCCCACCTGGTCAGGAGAACTGTCTTATTTTTTTTTTTGATCATTTATTTTTTGAGGACCATAAACACCTTGTTTGAGATGCTTTTTTGTTCCAGGATGCAAAGAAGCCATGAAGGCTGTTCATTACCACAGCATCTTTATTCTGAATACCTAGATCCATTCTATCTTTGAGCTCAACATGCTAGATAGCTCCCTCCCTCTGAAGAACTTCATTGATTTCCAAGAATTGTTTGTCTGGCCTGTCAGGTAAGACGAGAGACTTAGTGGCCAACTGGCTTGTCACTGGACACCACAGGAAGAATAAGGGGTAGAGGGAGGGAGATATCTCCTGTAAGTCAGAGTTAAGCCCAGAGAGGAAAAGTGGCTTGCTCAGATCACTGAGAAACTTGGATGAATATGAACTAGAATTCAATTCCTCTGACTCAGACTAATTTTCTTTCCCTGTTCCCAGGGCCCTCTATTCAAAGGAGACTTGCACCACACACATACACTCCAATACTGTACTACGTTATTTTTCAAATCTAAGGTGATGTCCATTTTTCCTAGGTGAAAATTAAAATGACAACAACAACAACAACAACAACAACAATAACAACAATAACAACAACAAGGCAAGAACAGAGGGCTGAATGAAGGAAACTGCCAAGGGTGGCAGTGGGACCAAAAACCTCAGGGACTGAGTTTTCCAGCTTTTTTGAAGCTCTCTGGTGTCCAAGCTGTTGGCTTGGAGTTGAGCTACCTGGGTAAAGGCATCACTGACGGGAGCATGTTGGTACCAGTAATGAGCCTACATGGCTTAAAAAAAAATTTCCAGACCCTGGAGAAGGTGAGTGCAGAGGGCCCAAATGTGTAGTGGGGAGAAAAACAGAGAGAGGAAGGGAAGAATGCTCTGGTATTGCTATCCCAAAACCGTCTTGGCATAGGCCATCTTCTAGGAATGGGAAGGGTGAGACATGCAGGTTTCTTATCACTCCCCTCCCCTTTTGGGAAGGCACTAGATTGGCTTGTGATAGTCAGTATGGCCTTTCCATTAAGACCTGGGGAATCTTAGACAGGTCTTTCTCTGGGCATTTAGGTAAGATGCATAACACTGTTTTGAAAGAACCCTGGTCTAGAATTTAGCTATCCTGGATTCTTACCCTAGATCTGTCCTTAACATGCAGTGTTACCCTGAGCAAATATTTTCACCTTCTTGGAACTTATTTTCCCCTTCTGTAAAGGGTTTGCCTGAGATGCCTAGCACTTTGATTCAAGGGTCAAGACACCTAGATTCTGGTTCGAGTTCAACCAATCACTTGTAGAACAACCTCAGGAAATTCTATACCTCTCTTTCAACCTCAGTTTTCCCATACATAAATGGAGAGGGATGCATTTAGCCTCAGGGATCTATGAGAGGCCGTCCTGATTAACGTGTCTGTGCTTAGTGACCTAGAGTTATCCCTTTTGGGCCTAGCTGCCAACCCTCCTGAATTTACTCTTTGAGACCAATGAGAAGGTGATTTGGATCAAAGGTCCTATCAGACACGTTCTATCAGTTGGAGGGGTATGGCATGGTATCAGGTACTTGACATCTCTCTCTGCATAAGTTCCTTCTTTGATGTGGAAAATGTGTGGGATAGGAATGACTGACTGTATGTGTACTTAGGGATGCAGGGAGCACTGTATGTTTTGTGGAGGCTGTAGGTAAGTGAATCAGAACCTGCTCAAAGGCCCAAGTATGCAGAGTATGGGCACAGGGGAGAAAGAGGAAACTAGTACTCTGCCTCTGAGACCCAGATCCCTGTGCATTTGAGGGCAGTTTTATCTGACCCCTCCACTACTGCCTCCCCATCAAGGTAGAATCAAGTTAACTCCCAGAGACTTTCCCAGCCCTCTAGTGCAGGGGTTGTCAAACATTTTCTGAAAAAAGACCAGATAGTAAATATTTTAATCTTCGTGGGCTATATGGTCTCTACTGCAATTGCTCAACTCTGCTTTGTTCCCTGTGGTAACCTGGGGCCTGTTTCTCAAGCAGGAGAGGCTGGTGAAGGATGAGGAAAGGTCTGGGAAAGAGCTTACTCCTCCTTCTGAGGTTTGGCCTGTTAGATTAGTTCCTCAGTAAAAACTTAAGTCATCTAAAGCCCAGCTAACTATCTCATCATTCCTCACCTCTAAGATCCAAAGGCCTTCTGTCCCAGCCTATCCCTTTTCCTCTCTCCCTCCTCATTTATCGGGCTTATGGTTTGGCCTCCCTTACTACTTCTTCTCAGAAAATGGGGGAGGAGGTCAATGTATGTCTAGGGAGAGAGAGGTTATTGGAGGAGTCTCATAACCTCGGGTCAGAGCAGCTGTCCAATTCTCTCATTTTGGCCCCAATTCCTTGCTCTACAGGACACCAAATTCACCTTCTTCCACTGTGCCGACTTCCTTCAGTGGTGAGAAATCCAGAAGCTCTTTCCAGATGGTCTGGGATGTGGGTCTGTGGGCTCTGCTAAATGTCTGTAAGTACTTTGTAAGGGTGAATTTAATGCTTAAGATTGGACATGACTTTGTGTGGGAGCTTCGGCTTTGGATTCTCTTATACCTCTCTGGCTCCCTAGGGCTTATGCCAGGGAACCATGGCATGACAGCTGACATTTGGCTTGGCTCAAAGATAGCTGAGCTTTACCTCTGGGTCCAACCTTATCTTGTCTACTTTCTATAGATAAAGAATGTATCCTGTGAAGTGGATATCTGCATGCAAAATAAACTAGATGACATATAGGCCTAATTTACTGGAGAAATCAGGAGTGTGGAAATCAGAGCTCTGAACAATATATTGGATGGTAGATATACTTGCAGAATAATATGAAAATGACTGCTTTGGTCTTGAGCTGACAGCACAGCTAATTTTTGAAATATTCTATACCAGTGGTCCCCAACTTTTTGGTCACCAGGGATGGGTGTTCCTATTAGAATCTAAGGCCTGATGATCTGGAGTGGAGCTGAGGCAGTGATGTTAGCCCTGGGTTGTGGCTGCAAATATAAATGAAGCTGGCTTGCTTTCTTGTTGCTGCTCATCTCCCGCTGTGTGGCCTGTGTTCCTAATAGGTCACTGACCTGTACCAGTCTGAGACCTGGGGGTTAGAGACCCCTGTTCTATACAGCTCTGCTCACAGCACATTGCTTCTTTAGGGAAATCCATAATTCTAGCTCTAAATCTCTTCTCAAATTACTACTGCATTCTTTTGGGATTTGGGGGCTGGCTCTGGTTGCTCAAGCAACATCTGGGAACCTCTCTCTGGCTTGGAGGAAAATGACTAGCCAAGATCCTCCCTAAACTCCTTCCTGCCCTGTTGTGTGTGTGTGTGTGTGTGTGTGTGTGTGTGTGTGTGTGTGTGTGTGTGTGTCTGTGTGTGTGTGTCTTTGTGTGTGTGTTTCTTATTTTCAGAAAATACTATCAACTTGCTGTCATATGCTTTTTCCATGGTTCTAGATAAAAATATTGTGATCCTCCTGTTTGGAGTTAAGGTCTGAGCCGCAGGTGATCTATATTGCTGGGTAGGGACAAGAGGGCTTGCTTTTTCAGGGCCTCCTTGAAAAATCGGGGCTTCATACCCTAAATCTCTTTATTCCAACATCTTTTGATGTAGCTAGAGAGACACTGAAACAGTCCTTTTTCCCTAATCTATGCCCCACTAGCCTACCAGAGAGCCTGAAAATCTAACCTCAGAAGTGTTCTTTGTGTTAAGGATTCATGGTTATAGAATGCATCCAGTAGCCTTTCTTAAATTTATTTCCCCAAGTCAGGAAAATATAGCTGTGGCTAACCTGATGGTGTACCTTCCCTTTAGGTTTCTTCACTTCCAAAGTGGTGGAGAGGAGAGAGGGTGGTGGCCTAGATGGGCCCTGAGATCACTCTTCTATCTGTAAAAGTCGACCTCACTAATTCATACTTTAGCAGGGTTGTATTCATTAGGTGCCCTCTTGGTGGAGGGTTTTCATGGAAATTGGAAAAGAGTCTTTACATTTTGGCAGGATTTATCTACCTAGTTGTTGAGGTGCCATCCTCTGTGCAACCTACTTTTTAAAAATCTGTTTTCCCCTTAACTTATTTTGTCTCTTTACTGTTACTCACTCCTTCTGCTCCAACAGCCCTCCTCACCATTCTCTCATTGTTTGAGTTCCTGCCTATCACTTCCTGACCCCAAGCATCCAAAATGAGTATTCACAAATGCATTAAACTACATCAGCAGTACAAAAGATGGTTCTCTAACTCTTGGGGGGAAAACCAAGCAAGGTGGAGAGGATGCAGATATTGTAGAGCAATTCACGGTTTCCAGGGCCTCCAGAACTCAGTGGAGGTCCCAGTGAGACTCTAGGGATCAAGTTGCCAACCCCAGTAGAGAAAGACCCCTCTTTTTATTTTCCTTTCCCTTCCATTTTCTTCCTTTAATTTCTTTTGTCCTTGCTTATTAGAAAATTCTTTGCTTTATTTAAAAAAAAATCAACAAATACCCTCCTTACCAGAAGATGCCTTTAAAGAAGGGTAGTATAAGGAACTAGAGAACTGTGTTTATCAGCATGGAAATGGTTTTCCTTTCACCAAGTTTCCATAAGTCAAGAGAGAAAAAGGAAAACAAATCCCATTCCCACTGTTTCCTTGGGTCTCCTCAGAGAAATATGGTTACTGCCAAAACCAGTGAGTGGGTGATGAGTGGATAAGCTGGATAAGGCAAAACCCCTGATAGCAGAGGGGAAGCCATGCATAGAGAGCTGGGCCCTGTGTTAGGAGTTCAGAGTCCTTCATTGGCCCATGGGAGAGAAGTAAGGAAGTAAGAAGGGAGGGAGGAAGAAAGAGACAGATAGATAGATGGATGGATAGATAGATAGATAGATAGATAGATAGATAGATAGAGATAGATAGACAGATAATAGAGAAAAATAGAGAAAATAGCTTCAAGCTATTTCCCACAGGCTTCTGTTCTGGCATGGAGGTAGAGTCCAAGCCTGGCAGGGGTAGGATGGGAAGAGAGAATAGCTGTTGTCATTGGATAGGTTTAGAAGTGCCCCTGTCTTCTGTGCTCTGAGTATCTAAGTGAAGTGAGAATACCAGGAAAAAGATTTCAGATCCAGGCATAGTGTCTCCATAAATAAAAAGTAAGGGTGGGAAAGCAAAACTCCAGTCAGAGAAACTGTACTTGATCAGCTTCATGCCAAGAAGCTCTTCTGGCTGATTGTTTACCACTGCATCAATTAGGGGCATCAAGCCGATCAAAATGGATCAAATGGTCTGCTTAGTTTAAATGTCATGTAGATAGTAACTTCTCCCCGGACCCTAGTTTTCCCCTTAATAGTAGTTCTACGTTTTGCTGATTATTACTTTATAATATAATGCTGATAAAATTATTTATAGAGCTAGCATCTCTGGTTCTTCATCCTCACCCCCAACTCCAAAACTAACTCATAGCTAGAAGGGCGCTAGATTTCTCTTTTACTTCAGTCTTTTACATTCTGGCCAAGGATGAGGAGATGTTTATTGGCAATGTTACAGCTGCTACCCAGATGGTCTTTACGAAGTAGAACAACAGTTATAGCACCCCAGATTGGAATCAGACACCATGCTGTCACCTCTGGCCAGCACCCAAGTTCTTAATCCCAGGCTGGCTGGATATCCTTCAAATCTCCTTGGTTCCATAGAGTTGGCTGGACTTCCTCTTTCTCTGCCATCCTAGCCTTACCCACAGCTTCCATCTTCATTCTGGCTGAGATGCTTTTATAAAATAAAGGTTTATTTTTAGTATTTCATGGTTTGTTATTTTGTCCCTTTGTTCAGGTAGATTTGCCCTTACCCCTGCCCCCCAGAGTCTTGATTTTGCTACAATGTCAGAGAATGTCTGATGAAAACCAGCTAAAGCCATATAATATCTCCCATCTTGGGAAGCAGCAAGCATCTCAACATCAGATACCAGCTCTTCTCTAAATTTGGCCTAAACCCCAGGTTCCTAATTGTGGGCATTGAACAAAACCTGTCTCAGATCATAGTGATCTCCAAGTAGCTGGAGATGTTCAAGTACTGCTGCTACTCAGTCACTGCCATGGGCATTAGGGAGTGGAAGGAACTGGGAATTAAGCATGAAAAGGTGGTTTTAACCAGAGCGATCTCAGATCTCTCCAATACTGAGATTCTGAGTCAATTAGCTTCATCTCTGAGCTTCAATTTCCTCATTTGTAAAGTGGAAATAAATTCCCTTGCTCTGCCAACCTCACAGAGCTATGGGGTGCTAATTATATGGCCATCTGAGTGGTAACCTGTCATAAGCAGATTGTTCCTGTGTTCTAATTGAGTGTTAGGCAGTGAAAGGTAGTTAAAGGATATGGAATATTCCATATATTTAAAGGGTTTAGAGAATGAGTACTAGAACATTCCAGCTCCAGAATTAGCGCCCTTCTTGGATGGAAGGACAACTCCAAGGGACAATGACATTGAATACTCTGGGCCTAAAGAGGAAGGTAGATGGAAGAGGAAATTGTGTCTGAGACCTTGGATTAGGATAGGGTATCTTGCTCTGATCCTAGGAGTTCCAAGCCAACCAGGAAATCAATTTCAACATCATTTAATTTAAACATAATTTGGTTGCAAAATTTCCACCCCAACCCACAAAATAAGCTTCAACTCCATATCTGAGCCTCTGTCACCTTTTAGTGCTCTCCATTTTTCATCCCATTATCATCCTTTCCTCCCTTCACCCAGCTTTCTAAGCATCCCTTTTTCTCCCCAGATTGCCAGCAACCAGATTATTCAGGGCCTCATTCTTTGGACAGATTCCTAGAACTCGAAATGCAGATGGAAGAGAAATGAAGAAAGATTCATTTATCCCAGGACTCTTGCCTAATGTGTCTTTGGGCCTCTGCCTGATTTATAGTCATCTGATCCCAATTTTATTCCAGAACCAGGCTAGGGCCAGGCCTTATTTTCCTTACAGCCCAACTCTTCCTTACCTTTTCCTTCTACCCAGGCATCCAGCCATAGGCCAGCTGGGGGTCAAGGATGATGGCTCCTTGAGGGGAGGTGGACCTAGCACGTGGCCCTGGCCTGATGCAGCCCTAGGCAGTTTTTTGTTTCCTAAACTTCCAAGAATCTTTATTTCCAGATGAGGAATGCTGTCAGTTCTTGGCAGATGACACACAACCTGCCCCCCTTTTTCTGCTTGAGATTAACCCCCTTTTCCTCTGACCTACAGCGTAGAAGATTCCTGTTAGAAGCTTACCAAGGAACCTTTGGGAGATCAACTAAGGTGCAATTCTGTGTCCAAAGAGGAGAAAGGTCCAACTTTTTAACTTCCAAACTAGCTTATTAAAACCTCTATTGAAACAATCTGGAAATGTCCTCTGTAGCCATGTACTCTGGCTCTTTAAATATGCATATTCTGGATAAAGAAGCCTGTGTCAGGATGTAAAGCCAGTTCTTAGCAAGCCAGTTGTGGCAAGGAAACATTTTTTAAATAGCCAATCTAGCAGCACAGGCCCAGGGAACAGCTTTCAAAGCTGGTTCAGAGAAGGAAGGTCTGAATCCTCTCTTCCAAGTCCTTTCAGGAAGCCTGACTCTCTGGCTCCCAAGCTGCCTGTTGTTTCTACTCCCCATAAGATGTGGGTAACATGACTGGGTCCTGTTTCTTGCTTCCAGAAGGTATGGCTATGTGGATATCCTGTGGATTATCTGGAAA
>PUFA01000690.1:0-113675 GCA_003508835.1 Eonycteris spelaea | reverse complement strand
ATAGAATTCACTGCTAAGCCATCTGGTCCCGACTTTTACTTTTTGGTAGTTTTTGATGAGCTTCAATTTCCATACTGTATCAGTCTATTTAGATTTTCCAGACTTGATTCAGTTCTAGGAATGTATCTTTCTAAGTACTGCCCATTTCTTCTAGGTTATAAATTTGGAGGTTATAACTTTTTCATAGTATTGTATGAGCCTTTGTATTTCTGAGATTCAGTTGTAATTTCCACTCTTTCATCCCTGATTTGCTTATTCGTGTCCTTTCCTTTTTTTCTTTAGTGAGTCTAGCCAGGGTTTGTCAATTTATTTTACTTCTCAAAGAACCAGCTCTATTACATTTATTTTTTCTATTATTTTTGTTTTCAAATTTCATTATTTCTGCACTAATTTTGATTATTTCTTCATTTCTCTGACTTTAGGCTCCTGTTTTCCTTTTCTAGTTTTATAAGATGCAGTGTTAGGGTTTTATTTAGCTCATTCTTTTTGGAGATAGCCTGTAATAATATGAACTTCCTCTCATGACTGCTTTTGCTGTCCCAAAATTTTTGATATGTTGTACTATCGTTATATCATTCTATGTATCTCTTAATCTCTCTTTTATTTATTCTCTGACCTAGTTATTCTTCAGTAGCATTCTTATTTCCATGTATTTGTGGTCTTTTTTGATTTCTTTTGCAGTGATCTCTAATTTCAAAGCATTATGATCAGAGAATATGGCTGGTGTGATTCAACCCTCTTATATTTTTGAGGCTATCTTGTGTCCCAGTATGTGGTCCAATTCTGAGAATGTTCCATGTGCACTAGAGAAGAATGTATAAGCAGCTGTTGGGGGAAAGCTCCGTATATTGTCAATTATGTCCAGTTGGTCTAATGTCATTTAAAGGTGTGATTCCTTATGATTTCGTTTGGATGATCCATATTCAAAGAACAAGGTATTTAGGTCCCCTACTATGATAGTATTTGTCTGCTTCTCCTTTTAGTTCTGTTCGTAATGCTTTACAATTTGGGGCTCCTATATTGAGAGCATAATATTAATTAAATGTTACGTCTTCTTGTTGCATGATTCCCTTATTATTATGAAGTGTCCTCAGTATGTTTCTTTACCTTTTTTATTTTGAAGTTTATTTCAATCTGATATTAGTACTACTACTCCCACTTTTCTCTGAAAGCCATTTGCTCGAACTATCATTTTCCCCCTTTCACTCTAAGTCAATATTGTCTGGAGCTTTAGAAATGTCTCCTGGAGGCAGCATATGGCTGAGTTTGCTTTTAATTCCATTCTGTAACTTTTGCCTTTTATTGTTGAGTTCAGTCCCATTTACATTTAGGGTGATATTGAAATATGAGATTTTTCTTATAGCCATTTTATCTTTGTTTTCTAGTAGCCAGTGTTTCTATTGTTTCTTTGTCCTTGTGTTTCTGTTTTCTTATTAGTTGGCTTTGTGGGTTTTGACTCTCGTTCTTCTTGTTTATGTTAATACAACAGTTCTGAATCTTTGTTGTGTGATTACTATTACGAATATGTAAAGGATAGTTATATGTATACAGTCGTCCATTTTCTTCTGCAAGGACCTTATCTCCATTTCCCCTTTGCTAATTTGTCTTTCAATCCTCCCCTTTTCATCATGTTATCTCAGTTTTTTTATGTATGCTGAACATTTCATTACTATCTTTCCCTATAGCAATTCTTTTCTTATTATTTAAGCTTATAATGCCCTATTCTTAGTAAGGGTTGCACTCCTCTGCTTCTATTGCCTGATAGTCTTACTTTTTGTTTTGTTATTTTTTTAGGTGATCTGACACCTTCAGTATTTTCTGTAACGCAGGCCTCATAGTTGGAGAATTTCCTCAATTGTTACATCCCGGAAAAGTCTTATTTCTCCTTCACATTCTCCTTCATAAAGGAGAGCCTAGCTGATACATTATTTAGGCTGGTAGTTCCTTTCACTTAATAGTTTAAATATTGATTCCATTCCTTTCTGGCTTGTAAGGTCTGCGCTGAGAAGTCCAATATAGTCTAATAGATTTTCCTTTATAGGTTACTGTTTCCTTCTCCCTGGCTGCCTGAGAATTTTATCATTGTCATTGATTTTTGATAACTTTAATACAATGTGTCTGGGTAAGGCCTTTTTGGGTTGAGATAATTGGGTGTTCTGTTGACTTCTTGAATTCCAAGTTCCAGCTCATTCCTTAGATTTGGGAAATTCTTGCCCACTATTTGTCTGAAAATGCTTTCTATGCCCTGCTCCTTTTCCTCTCCTTTGGTAATGCCTATTATTTTTATGTTTCTTCTCCTGATGATATCAGCTAATTTTTATATTTCTCTTCATTATTTTTCATTCTTTGGTTTCTCTTTTCTTCTTCTGATTTATTTCTAATTTCGTTTTTGATATCACTGATCCTTTCTCCATTTGGTCAACTCTTTCCCAAGCAAGCTATTTGATTTTTCAGCTCTTGCAGTGTGTTTTTTTATCTCCAGAAGTTCTATTTGGATCATGTTTGAGGATTTCAATCTCCTTGCTTTTGCTGCTCTTCTATAGTGGGTTTTTTTCGAGTCCTGAAATGTTTATATGACTCATTTCAGAACTCACAGAGTTTTGTTCAGAAGTACCTGCATCTCTGAATTCTCTGTCGTTTAAGTTGCATACTTCTATGTCTGTAAGTTCATTTTTATGGAGATTTCTCTCCTCTCTCTCTCTCTCTCTCTCTCTTCCTCTCTCTCTCTCTCTCTCTCTCTCTTTTCTGAGCTGCCTTGTTTACCTTGGTTGCTATGGTGTTTAATGGACTAGTTCTTCTGCCTGGACATTAATGTAAAAGTATTCTGCTTTCCTTCCTGAAATAAGATTTATTATATAAAAGTCTCTCTCTAGGCCTGCTGCAAAGAAGGCACTTTTTTTTTTTTTTGGTTTTAAATAGATGGCATCTAAGGCTCTCGGATCCCTGGTTTATATAAAGCCTTAAAAATGCCTTTTTTATTTTCTTATATATGCTTAATTATTGCTTGCTTACTCTTCGTTTCAGTCCCTGTCAGGGTTAGCAACAGTTTTGGTAGTGTTTTCTTCAGTTTCACCTGGGGCTCCGCGGTGTTCCATCTCAGAGGGTAAGATGTGAGGGTCCCTCTGGGTTGCAGGTTGTGAGCTATGGTTTTAGCCTTGGTTTTACAACTGTGGCTAGTAAAAATCAACTGTTGTTTCTCTGCCTTCGTCTTCTCTGCTTCCTGCTCTGATGACTGGGCGCGCTGCCGCTGGTGGCCTGGAGCTCCCAGCACTCCCATGCAGGGCTGTTCAGGGATGTTGCCGCACCTTCTTTCTTTCCCCCTCCTCCCACAGGAAGCTCCGAAGGCAGCTTCTTTATGGCTCCCAGTCCAACATCCGACAACCAAGGTTCTGAACCTGTGGTAGCTATTATGCACCGATCCCACGCTCAGGACATGCTAGTGTACAGTTTGTATGTTTTTTTGTTGAGTTTCAGATGTTCAGCTCATTGTTATTTCAAGGGGAGAGATCTGGGATATCTCTCACTCTGCCATGTTTCCGAAATCTGAATGCCCACTATTTTTATGTTTCCTTTCCTAATCTTGTATTTCTCTTTCATTATTTTCATTCTTCGCTTTCTCTCTTCTTCCTTCTGATTATTTCTAGATTTCTGTCTTCACTATCACTGATCCTTTCCACCATTTGGTCGACTTCTATTTCCCAAACTAGCTATTTCATTCTTCATATCTTTTAGTGTGTTTTGCATCTCCAGAAGTTTCTATTTGTTCTTTTTAAAGGTTTCAATCCTCCTTGTCAAAAAACTCATCTTTCAATTTATGGAATAGTTTTCATATGAATTATTTTGGATCATTGAGTTTTTTTTTGAGGTACCATCCTGAATTTTCTGTCATTTAAGTCACATATTTCTTTATTTATCTGTAATCTTATTTTTCTGGAGATTTTTCTCTTTCTTTCTGAGATGCTTTGTCACCTTTGTTGCTTCATGGTGTTTAATGGACTATTCCTCTGCCTGGGCTTTAATGAAAGTGTTTCTCCATTCCCCCGCCCCCCCCCCCGAAAGATGATTTATTATATAAAGGTCTCTCTTTAGCCTGTTGTAATGAAAGCATTTTTTCTTTTGTTTCCAGTAGGTGGCGTCTAAAGTCTCTTGGAACTTTGCTTTACAAAAAGCCTTTAAAATGTCCTTTTTTTTTTTCTTACACCATGCATATATTCAATCATAATCACTACCTTCAGTCTCAGTCCCAGTCCCGTTAGTGTCAGTGACAGTTTTGTAGCATTTGCTCAGATTTCTCCTAACACAATGTTTCTTTTCCAACCTGCGGTGGAGGTTTAAGGGATTTCTAAAAAGGGAGTATAGACATTATTTTTTTGTGTTTGTGCAAATATGGAATTCTTAAATCCCTTATCTCTCAATTTGAAGATCTCGTACAAATAATCAACTTGATGTGTTAAACATGATCTTCTTTTATAAATTTCCAGGAGATCCTACCTAGTGCAGACGCTGCTGCCCCTGACAAGGTCTCCAGAGACTGGGCCCCGCCTCTATTCTTCTACATTCAGCTTGAGCCAAACTGAGACAATCCAGAGTGGAGCTGCTCAACTTTTTTGCAGTAGTTCCACCTTTGCCTTTAGACAGTCTCTTCCATTCTCCCTACAGTCAGCCTATATCTTTTACATTGTTTTTCTGAAATTTGCCCTCAGATAAACAAGAATGTTAAGTCCTAGTAATAAAAGGGAAAGACTTAAACTGTCCCCAGCAAAATACCTAGGCATCTCTTACATGAGAACAATGTGACTACCTGATCTTTCCTGCACATTCCACACATTTTTCAGGACATTTTACTGTGGTCTTGAACCAGTTTCCCCAGGTTTTACCTTGTGTGTTCTCTCCCACTGCTCCTCAAGAGGTTTTGTACCTCTCCAAACAGTAATCTGGATATGATCTTCATTGTTTCAATTCCACTCTCCCTGTTGCATCTGACTATATAGGGATTCTGTGGGTGGGGGAGGGGGGATGGTGGAGTAAAGAGGAGAAGGCCATAAATGTTAAGAAGTCTTCTATGCACCCTCACCTCTCAAACACCAGGACTACACTTAGGACTGCTCAACTATGATTTCACTTCGAGCAGTCTTCAATTTTCCAGTGAGAGAAGAAAAAGACCATAGGGAAGTGAAAGATTGCATACTCTTGGGGGCTGCTATATGCAAACCAGAATGCCTGGTCACTTACTGTCTTACTGGGGGTTCCACCTAGGTATCCAAAAATCTCTTCATTTCCATCATTATCCTGGAGGTGGTAAAAGCTGAGGCTCATATCCACCATGTTCATAACAAGAAACAGAGGTTCCGCTTGACAAAATTACCTCAGAAGGGACCCCAGGATTTCTTGTTTCCTTGAGGTGAGCTACATGATCATGTTTTCTGAGAAGGGGGAAAAATACAAGTTTGAAGACACATCTGGAGCCCACTTTCCCATTACCACGTCTTAGGCTAACACCAAGGTAGGGCAAGCAGAGTGCCAAAACCTCCCTTAGGGACCAATCACACAAACCCCAATTTGTGTGTGGTGAAACATCTTGGATTCCTGGATGAAACCCACTTGATTGTGATGTATAATCTTTTAAATAATATTGTTGTATTCAATTTGCCAGTATTTTGTTTAGCATTTTTGTATCTGTATTCATCAGAGATATTGGTCTATAGTTTCTTTTTTTTTTCTGTTTCTTTACCAGGTTTTGGTATCAGGTAATATTAGCCTCATAAAATGAGTTGGAAGTGTTGCCTCTTCTTCACTATTTGGAAGAGTTTGAAAAGAACAACATCATCTTGGAATGTTTGGTAGAATTCCACTGGTGAAGCTATCTGGTCTTGGACTTTCACTTTTGGGAGGTTTTTGATGAGTGTTTTCAATTTCCACCACTGTTGATCAGTCTATTTAGATTTTGCAGTTCTTTGTGACTCAGTCTAGGAAGTTGTATATTTCTGAGAACTTGTACATTTCTTCTAGGGTATTACATTTTGTGGCATATAATCTTTTATAGTCTTCTTGTATGATCCTTTTGTATTTTAGTGGTGTCTGTCCATAACATCTCCTAGTTCATTTTGATTTTTTGTGTCCTCTGTCTTTGTTAGTTGTTTGAGTCTAGCTAGGGATTTGTCAATTTATTGTTCTTTTCAAAGAACCTACTCTTTGTTGCATTAATCTTCTCTATTGTCATTTTGTTGTTTAATTTAATTTAATTCTGCTTCTAATTTTTATTATTTACTTCCTTCTGCTGACTTTCAGCATCATTTGTTCTTCTTTTCCTAGGATTTTTTTTGTGATGCAATGTTAGGTTGTTTTTTAGGATTTTTCTTGTTTCTTGAGATTGGCTTGTAATGGATTGAACTTTCCTCTTTTGCTTTGTGCCCCAAAGTTTTGATGTACTGTATTTTCATTCTCATTTGTTTTCTATGTATCTCTTGGTCTCTCCTTCTATTTCTTCTTGACTCAGTCATTGTATAATAACATGTTGTTAATCTCCATGTATTTGTGGTTTTCCCCACTCTCTTTTTGCAGTTGATCTCCAGTTTCAAAGAATTTGTGGTAGGAAATATGCTTGTTGACATCACTCTTCTTAAATTAGTTGAAGCCAGTTTTGTGTCCCACCATATGGTCTATCCTTGAGAGTGTTTCATGTGCACTAGAGAAAAGTATATAGTCAAGTGTTTGGGGATGAAAACATCTGTAAATGTGATTTTTCCAATTGTTCTAACATGTCATTTAAAGATGATATTTCTTCATTGATTTTGTGTTTAAATGATCTATCTAATAGCTGTCAGTGGGATATATAGGTCTTTTACTATAATTGTGTGTTTTTTTTAGGTTTCTCCTTTAGTTCTGTTAGTACTTGCTTTATATATTTCAGTGTTCCCTGATTGGGAGCATATACATTGATGAGTGTTATGTCTTCTTGATGTATGGTCCCCTTTATCATTATGAAGTTTCCATCTTTGTCTCTCATTACCTTTATCTTAAAGTCTATTTTTCTGAATACCATGGGCTTGGAGCATTGCTTTCCACCCTTTCACTTTGAGTCTATATTTGTCTTTGTATCTGAGATGTTGTCTCTTGAAGGCAGTGGTATGGTTGAGTTTTATTTTTTGGACTAATCTTGCTACTCTGTGTCTTTTATTGGTAAGTTCAGACCATTTACAATTAGAGTGATTATTGATATATGAGGTTTTTCCTATAACCATTTTATCTTTTATTTGTGGTAGTTTGATGTTCCACACTTTCCTTTGCCCTTGTTTCTGTCTGTTATTTTACTTGGTGATATTCTGTGATTTTTCCCTCTGTTCCTCTTGTTTTATGATATGTGTCTCAGTTTCTGAATTTTTTTCAGTGAAGGTTATCATTTAAGTTATGTAAAGAAAAGTTTCATATATACAGTTGTCCTTTTTATTCTGTGTGTGTCTCATCTCCATTTCCATTTTCAAATTCAGACCTTTACCTTCTTCCCTTTTCTATTTTTGTTGTCTCACATTCTCTCTCTTTAATGCCATAGGTTCTTTCTAAGTTGCAGTAGCGTTTTGTCTTCTTTCTCTTCCTCCCATCAGCTTTATTGAAGTATAATAAACAATTAGTTGCTCATAATTTACATTGTACAGTTCAATGAGTTTTTTTTTTCAATTATAGTGGCGTTATAGTAATATATTCATTTCAGTTGTATAGCACAGTGATTAGAAAGCTATATAACTCATGAAGTGGCCACCCCACTAAATCAGGCACCCCTCCTCTATCTTACATATATATCTACACTTTATATTTCCATGACAGTTTTGTATTATCCATTTGTACTTCTTAATCCTTTTGCCCTTTTCACCATCCCTCAACCCTCCTAACTGTCTAGTGTCCCTCAAAATATTCTCTGTGTCTATGAGTTTGTTTCATTTTTGTTGTTGTTGTTTATTTTGTCATTAGATTCCACCACTGCACGTGAAATCATGTGGTATTTGTCTTCCTCTTTCTGACTTACTTCATTCAGTGCAATATTCTCTAGGTCTATCAGGGCAATATCTTTTTCTATTCCCTTCTTTTTAGTCTGTGTGTGTCTTTTAATATGAAGTGAGTCTCTGTAGACAGCATAGGTAGGGGTCTTGTTTGCTTATCCATTCAGCTTCCCTATCTTTTGGTAGGAGCACTTAACCTCTTTTAAATTTGAGGTACTTGTTGATAAATATGTAGGTATTACTATTTTTGTTCATGATTTTGATACATGTTTTTTTCTTCTTAAAGAAGTTCCTCCAACAATTCTGTGATACTGCCTTGGTGTTGATGAATTTCTTTTCTTCTTTGTTGTCAGGAAAGCTCTTTATCGTCCTTCGACTCTAAATGATAGCTTTGCTGGATAAAGTATTCTTGGTTGTAGATCCTGGGTTTTCAACACTTGCATTATATGTGTCAAAACCCTTCTGTCCTGCAAAGTTTCTTTTGAGAAATAGTTACCAGTCTTATGGGAACTCATTTGTAGGTGAAAAACTAGCTGTTTTTCCTTGCTGCTTTTAAGAATTCTCTCTTTGTATTTAAACCTTGGTATTTTAATGATGATGTGTCTTGGTGTGGGCCTCTTTGGGTTCATTTTTTTGGGGACTCTCTGGGGCTTCCGGGATGGGTATCTCTATTTCCTTCACCAGGTGAGGGAAATTTTTCATCATTATTTTCTTTCAAATATATATTCAAATTCTGTTCTCTCCTTCAGTACCCCTATGGCACAGATGTTGTCACCCTTAATTTTTGTCCCCTAGGCTGTTAAATTATTATTATATTCTTGATTACTTTTTTCTTGACATTCTAATTGGTTATCCTTGGATTCCCCATCCTCTATATCGGTGTTTCAATCATTTTCTTCCTCCACTCCACTGATTCCCTCTGATATACTCTTCATCTCAGATAATGTAGTCTTCGTTTATGACCAATTCTCCTTTATAATTTCCATTTCCATTTTTGTTTTTCATCTCTTTGTAAGGTTCTCACTGAGTTCATCTACACTTCTCAACTTCATTGAGCATCTTTATAATCAGTGTTTTTAACTGTACATTTGTGAATTACTTGACTCCATTTTTTTCTGTATCTACGAATTGTTATTTCATATGGTTTATGCTTTTTTGTCTTCCCATTTTTGGCTGCCTTTCTGTATCTGTTTCTATGTACTAAGCAAAGCTCCTAAGTCTCCTGGTCTTATTAGCATTGGCTTTGTTAGTAGGTGTCCAGTGGCACAGTCCTGAGAGGGTTCAGCTGCAGACCAAGTTAAGCCCCAGTATGTGCACCTCTAGGGCCACCTGCTGAAATTCTGCAAACAATCCATTGATGTTTGTGCTTATAGTTGTCTCAAAAAGCCACACCAGAAACCGAGGTCAGCTGCCACCAGTGTGTCTTGGTGCTGCTCAGTGAGTGGCACAAGCCTCACTGAAGACAGAACTGAATGTGGTTTGGTGGGGCCACGAGTTGGGGGAGGCGGAGTTTCAGAGAATCCTCTGGCAGAGTGACCTCTGTTATCCAGTTTGATGATGTTTATGCTATGGTAGTTTTACATCCACACACTGGGAGCAGGAAGGCTCAAAATAGGAGCAATGGTTAATGCTGGCACTTTTGCTTGGCAGAAAGCCTCACTTCCAGCTCTCACTCCAACAACTCAGTGACCCCCTGGGAACCTCGAGCAGCCAACCCGGTGCTGTTGCTCAGAACGAGCAGGTCCTTTACTGAGAAAGTCTGGTTGTGGACTTGGCCCCTTTAAGAGGTACCTTAAGCTGTCAGCTGCAGCTGCGGTAGCCTCTGTCCCACTCAGCTGCTGGAAGCCAGGCAGCCTGTGTCTTCTTCCCCTCCTAACTTCAAACTGTTGCAAGGTAATTTCTTATTTCTCTCCCTAGTTGTAGTGGCTTCTGTTCATCTATGTCCCCAGGTGAATTTTTACTCTGTTTTTCTTCTCAACTTTGATGTGGTCACAAGAGGGATGAGCAAAGCTTCTGTCACCTAGGCCATTTTGCCCAGTTCCTTCTGTCTTCTTCTCTTTTTAAAATGTTTTTTTTTTCTTTGACCTTTAACCATTATGTAATATTTAAGCTTATATCCCTGTTCTTAATAAGGGTTGCAACTTCCTCTTTCTGTCAGTCTTCTTACTCATAGTTAAGTAATTTTTAAAATCTTTTGTTTCAGGTAGAATAACCCCCTTTCATTTTTCCTGTAATGAAGGCCTTGTGGTGGAAAATTCCCTCTGCTTTTGAATATCTGAAAATGTCTTTACTTCTCCTTTGTATCTAAAGAACTTTGCTGGATATATTACTCTTGGCTGGTAATTTTCTCTTTCAATAGTTTGAATATTTGATTCTACTCCCTCCTGGCTTATAAAGTTTCTGTTTAAAAGTCCAATGATAATCTAATGGGTTTTCCTTTATAGGTTACCATTTCTTTTCCCTGGTTGCCTTGAGAATTCTTTCTTTGTCATTAATTTTTGACAGTTTTAATATAATGTGTCTTGGAAAAGGCTTTTTGGGGTTGAGATAATTAGGTATTCTATTTGCTTCTTCGATTCAAGGATCCAATTCTTTCCATTGGTTTGGGAAATGTTGTCAACAATTTGTTTTAATAGGCTCTCTGTTTCCTTCTCCCTATCTTCTCCTTCTGGTACATCCACTATTCTTATATCGCTCTTTCAGATGGTTATCAGATAGTTCTTGTAGAGTTCCTTCATTTTTTTTTGCACTCTCAAGTCTCTCTTTTTCCATCTGCATCATTTCCAGATTTCTATCTTTGATATCACTAATTCATTCCTCCATCTGGTCAGCTCTTTTTCCTAAACTTGCTACTTCATTCTTCTTCTCTTTTATTCAGTTCCTGAAGTTCCATTTGGTTCTTTTTAAAATTCAATCTCTTTGCAAAACATTCCTGTTGTTCATTGATTTTTTGAGTTAATTAGTTGCCAATCAGAATTTTCTTGCATGTCATTGAGTTTTTTTCAGAACTGCAATCTTGAATTCTCTGTTATTGAAATCACATATTTCTGTACCTTTAAGTTTATTTTCTGGAGATTTTTTCTTTTTCTTTCTGAGCTGCCTTGTCACCTTGGTTGTTCATGATATTTGATGGATTATTTCTCCCCTAGGCATTTATGGAATGTGCTCTGTTTTTTGTTTTTTGTTTTTGTTTTTTAATACTATTAAGAGTGATGTCTCTTAGCAAGTTTCTAAGAGGAGGTTTTTCTTTCATCTTCCAGTAGGCAGCACACAAGTCTCTTGCACTGCTCAGGCTTCCCAGATCTCTGGGAAAAAGCTCTTTATTCCCTAGTGATATGTGTGTCTCCTCTGTGACCTGGTTGCCTTAGTCCCAGGGCTCTACCTCCATGAGAGAATTTGATGGGCAATGGGGACCCCAAACCTCTGAAGAGCCCGTGAAGTCCCAGCACTGCCTCAACTGCTGTATGCAGTGATGTGCTGCTCCAGTGCTTCTACCCAAACCAGCCTGGATGGGTGGGTTTAAAGTGGGTTGGGAGAGGCCGCCGGTGTGCCTGTGGCTGTTTTCCTTCCAGTAATGCTGACTGCCAAGCTTCAGCTGCCTGGCCTCTATGTCTCCATCCCTGTCAATGGGACCAGCTGTGGGTGCGTCTCCTCAGTTACTGGGGTACTCACCACTGTTTCCCCAGGACCCACTACTAGCTCTGGGAAGGTGTGGGGGGAAAGCTCTGGGTGGGTCAGGGGAGGCAGCCAGGCTCTAGGACTCAGCTTTCTACCTGGCAATGGAAGTTGCTAAAAATACAGCTGTCACCCATCTGCATTCCATCTCTGTCCTACTTTCTGACCTAATCACTGGGTTCAGCCACTTAGTATATGCTTATCACTCAGGCAGGAATGCTTGGGACTACAGAAAGTACACACCACTACATAATTCCTTTTACTCCCGAGTCCTGCAGACTCCATGCACAGCACTGGTCTCTGCTCCTGTCCCTTTCCTCCTCTTTGGCTTGTTCTTATTCACCTACCTTCAGATACTCTGATTCCCAGATGTCTCAGACGTGTTTGTGTCTTAGGTTGGGTATTTTCTGTTGAATTGTAGCTGTTCAATTCGTTGTAATTTCAAGGGAAGAGATCAAGGGAACCCCTTCATGGTGCCATGCTTCTGATGTCATTGATCAAAATTTTTGTTATTGTCAAAGGTATATTCACAAGAGTATTTCCTATTTGTTGTAATTAATTTGTGTACATTTGTATTAATATTTAATAATCTTATTAATCACTATTATTATAATTTTTGTAGATCCTCTTGAGTTTATATGAAGATAATTATACTTACAATTCTGTTTCTTTTACTTTTATACAAGTATTACTTTATGTATATATCTATGTATGTATTTATTTTTGGCTTACTGCAATGCCAGGGAGACTCAGTAAGATGTTGAACAAAAATGATTATTTGAGTCATTTTTTCCTGCTTCTGATATAAAAGGGAATGCTTTTAATGTTTCACTGTTATATATATGGTGTTCGGTGTATTTTTAAACAAATATTTGTCTTCAATTTAAAGAAGTATCTTTCTGGATTCCAGTCATGGTGGTGGGATAGGTAAATGCTATGCATCCTCCTCCTGTGACCACATTAAAATTGCAACTAAATTATGAAATAGTCAACATGGAGAATGAGCTGAATATTAGCTGAACAGTACTCCTATAACTGGGGATATAAAGAGAACACATTAAGACTGGTAGGAGGGGCAGAGACACAAAACGAGCCAATCCTACATCCATGTCTGGTTGTTGAGCATCAGGAGAGATATCTTGGCTGTGGAGGCCCCCCCAGAGGAGCTAGGGACTCTAACGCTACACTGGGACTCCCCAGCCTATGGTTCCAGGGCTGGGAAGAGGAGTCCCCAGAAAATCTGGCTGTGAAAGTCAGTGGTGATTCTAGGTGTCTGGGTGAAATGGAAGACATCTGGAAAAGCAGACATTCCTTAAAGGGCCTGCACACAGACACACTTGCACTCACCTTGGGCTCCTGCAGAGAGACAGCAGCTCAGGGGTGTCAAAGATGTACAGGGAAAGACTTAGTTTGTGGCTTCAGGGCAAGGGGTGAAGAGACAGCCACCATTTCCCTTTGTTGAGCACTCTTCCAGTGCAGCCTGCAAGTGAACGCCATCTTGCCTGTGTTGAACCCTTCTGCACACAGCCAAATCTACATTGACCTGATGAGATCTATTCACTCCACCCCAGTGACTCCCTGAGACCCTGCCCTAGCCAACTCACAAATTTCCCAGAGGCAATTTTTAGGTGGTCACTGGGCAACAAGACCTCCCCCTCCCAAATACCCCATGCTCTCAGAAGGAGATTCCTTTGGCAGCAGACAACAACCCTCTGCTCTCACACTTTAGGAGACACTTTCAGTGGCAGGCAACCAGCCCTGACCCTAGCTTCAGTGTTTCTTAAACAAATCTCAGGGGTCTGCAGGCACGAGGCAAGCAGTGGCTGGCGTCGGTGTGAGCTGAGACTTTTGCAAGTGGCTGCAGGCTCAGCACTACCAAAAATCTGAACCCATGCCAACCTGAGGGACACCATTTGCCCCACCCAGGTGACTCCCTGAGACCCCCACCTCATCCAACTCTGGTACAGCTGATGCTCATTCAGTTGCTGAGTCTTACAGTCAGTCTAGGGCCTGGGGATGCCCCTGAGACTCTTACTGAGCTGCCCCAGGCCTGATACTGGTGGCAGTCAGCCTCTTCCACAAGCATCCAGGTCCATTTTAGGCAGAGACTAAACACAAATAGCTCCATAGCTCCTACCAGGTAGCCTCAGTTTGGTCACAGGCAGTAGCTAACCTTGGTCTACACAGGAGCCCCTACACAGGGGCTCCAAACCAATACACTTGGAGACTAGCATTAGGCCTCAACAGAGGACTCACTATCTGATTAGCCCCACAAGCAGCACACCCAAATAATATTCTCAACAGGCACATGAACCCACTGGAGCAAACCCCACTACATGGATTCAGCCCCAACACAGCAGCTCATTCATTGTGGTATGGACAATCCTCACAACCAGTTAACCTGAGAGCCAATCCCACTAACTGATATGCCAAAAACAATCAAGGCTCAAATACAAAAGGAGGGTACCCAGAACCACGCAAGGGTCACTGCACAGGTGATCAGGGAGATTGTGCCACCAGACCACACAGAACACCTACTACCTAAGGCCACCCAACCAAGACTGAGAGATGTAGCAGTTCTACCTAGCACATAGAAACAAACACAGAGAGACAGCCAAAATGAAACAAGAAATAAAAAAGAAACATGTCCTGAATGAAAGAAAAGGAGAAAATTCCAGAAAAATAACTACAGGAAAGGGAGGCAAACAACCTACTAGATACGGAATTCAAAACACTGATGATAAGGATGCTCAGTGAACATATGGGGAGAATTGATGAGCTCAGTAAGAACTTCAACAAAGAGATAGTAAGTGTAAAAAAAGAACATAGAAACCATAAAAAATAACTAGTTAGATATGAAGAACACAATAACTGAAATGAAGGATACACTATAAGGAATCAACAGATTGGATGAAGCAGAGGATCGAATCAGCAAATTGGAAGACGAGACAACAGAAAAACACCCAGTTGAAAACAGCAAAAGGAAAAAAAATTAAATGAGGATAGTTTAAGGGACCATTGGGACAACATCAAACATAACGAAATTCGCATCATAGGGTACCAGGAAAGAGAGAAAGCAAGGGACTAAGAAAGTCCCAAACAGACCCACACAAATTCACACTATAATTAAAATGGCAAAGGTTAAAGACAAAGAGAGAATTTTAAAAACAGCAAGAGAAAGGTAGCCAGTTACTTAGAAGGGTACTCCCATAAGAATGGCAGCTGATTTCTCAACAGAAACTTTGCAGGCTAGAAGGGATTGCAGAAATATTCCAAGTGATAAAAGGAAAGAACTTACAACCAAGATTGTCTACCTGGCAAAGCTATTATTAAGAATTGAAAAACAGATAAAGAGCTTCCCAGACAAGAAAAAAGCTAAAAGAGTTCATCATCACCAAGCCAATATTACAGGAAATGTTAGAGGACTTCTTCAAGAAGAAGAAAAAAGAAAAAAAGAAAAAAATAAGAATAATAAAAATGACAATAATTGCATCTCTACCAACAATTATTTTAAATTTAAATAGAATAAAGGCTCTAAGCAAAACACATAGGTAGCTAGATGAATAAGAAAACAGGATACATACTTATTCTATCTACAAGAGACACCCTTCAGACTGAAAGACACACACACAGACTGAAAGTAAAGGGATGGAAAAAATATTTCATGCAAATGGACATTTGAAAAGCAACTGGGGTAGCAATACTTATAGCAGACAAAATAAACTTTAAAATAAAGGCTATAATAAGAGACAAAGAAGAACATCACATAATAATAAAAGGATCAATCAAAAAAGGCAATATAATCCTAGTAAACATTTATGCATCCAATATAGGAGCACCTAAATATATAAAGCAAATATTGACAGACGAAAAAGGGAGAGATCGATAGTAATACAATCATAGTAAGGGACTTTAACACCACATTGACACCAACGGACAGGTATTCCAGACAGAAAATTAAGAAGGAAAGAGCGGCCTTAAAGGGTACATGAGACCAGACGGATTTGATTGATGTTTTTAGAGTTTTTCATTCCAAAGCAGAATATACATTCTTCTCAAGTACACGTGGAACATATTCAATGAGACCACATGTTAGGTCACAACACAAGCCTCAGTAAATTTACAAGATGGAAATCATATCAAGCATCTTCTCCAACCACAATGGTATGAAACTATAAATCAAATACAAGAGAAAAACTGGAAAATACACAAACACATGGAGGCTAAATTACATGGCACCAAATAATGTATGGGATAGCAATGAGATCAAGAAGGAAGTCAGAAGATATCTAGAGACAAATGAAAATAAAAACATAATGACTCAAAATCAATGGGACATGGTGAAAGCAGTCCTAAGAGGGAAATTTATAGCAATGCAGGCCTACCTCAAGAAACAAGAAGCATTTCAAATAAACAATCTAACCTCACACTTAAAGGAACTAGAAAAAGAACAGCAAGTAAAACCCAAAGAGAGTAGAAGGAAGGAAATAATGAAAATCAGAGTGGGAATAAACAAAATAGAGTCTAAAAATACAATGCAAAACTTCAATGAAACCAAGAGCTGCTTTTTTGAAAAGATAAACAAAACTGATAAACCTTTAACCATACCAATCAAGAAAAAAGAGAGAGAGTCAAATAAATAAAATCAGAAACAGAAGAGGAAAAGCAACAATGGGCTCTACAGAAATACAAAGGATTATAAGAAAATACTATGAGTAATTATATGCCGACAAAGTGGACACTCTGGAAGAAATAGATACGTTCCCAGAAACATACAATTTCCCAAGACTGAGTCAAGAAGAAACAAAAACTCCAAACTGACTGATTACTACTAATAAACCTGAATCAGTAATCAAAACTACTCCCCACAAACAAAAGTCCTGGAATGGATGGCTTCACGGGTGAATTTCACCAAACTTTCAAAAAAGAATTAACACCTACCTATTCTTTTCAAACTATTCCAAAAACTTCAAGTGGAGGAAAAGCTCCCTAACTTTTTATGAGGCCACAATTACCCCAATTCCAAAACCAGACAAAGACATCACAGAAAATTATATGCTGGCATCCCTCATGAAAATAAATGCAAAATCTTCACTGAAATGTTAGCAAACCGAATACAGCAATACCTTAAAAAGATCTTACACCATAATCAAGTTGGATTTATTCCTAGGACGCAAAGTTGGTTCAATATCTGCAAGTCAATGAACATGATATACCGAACAAACAAAATGAAAGATAAAAATCATATGATCATATCGATAGGTGCAGAAAAAGCATTTGACAAAATCCACCATCCATTTATGATAAAAAGTCTCAGCAAAGTGGGACTAGCGGGAACATACCTCAACATAATAAAGGCCATATATGACAAACCTACAGTTAGCATCATACTCAACGGGGAAAAGCTAAAAACATTTTCCTTAAGGTCAGGAATAAGACAAGGATGTCCACTTTTACCACTTCTATTCAGCATAGTATCGGAAGTCCTAGCCACGGCAATCAAAGAAAAATAAATAAAAGGCATCCAAATTGGAAAGGAAGAAGAAAAACTGTCATTGTTTGCAGATGGCATGATACATATAGAGAGAACCCTAAAGATGCCACCAAAAAACTGTTAGAACTGATAAATGAATTCAGTAAAGTAGCAGCATACAAAATTAATATTCAGAAATTGGTTGCATTTCTAAACACCATAAAACCATCAAAAAGAGAAATCAACAAAATAATACCATTTACAATTGCATCAAAAATAAAACCCAGGAATAAATTTAACAAAGGGGGTCAAAGACCTGTCCTCAAAAAATATCATTGAAAAAAGAATTTCAAGAAGATACAAATAAATAGAATCATATACCGTACTCATGGATAAGAATTAACATCATTAAAATGTCCATACTACCCAAAGCAATCTGGATTCAATGCAATCCTTACCAAACCATCGATGGCCTTTTTGGGAGAACTAGAAGAAATAATCCAAAAACTTA
The DNA here is from genome assembly GCA_003508835.1 of Eonycteris spelaea. NCBI lineage: Eukaryota > Metazoa > Chordata > Mammalia > Chiroptera > Pteropodidae > Eonycteris > Eonycteris spelaea. The sequence goes on along the minus strand of PUFA01000690.1, from coordinate 96,022 downwards.
TATGGAACCATATAAGATCCCAGATAGCCATGGCGATCTTGAGAAGAAAGAACAGAGTCAGAGGTATCATGCTACCTGATATCAATCTATACTACAAGGCTATAGTAATCAAAACAACACGGTACCGCATAAAACAGACATATAGATCAATGGAACAGAATAGAGAGCCCAGAAATAAAGCCATGCCTATATATGGTCATTTTATACATGACAAAGGAGGCAAGAATATACAATGAGGTAAAGACAATCTATTCGATAAATGATGTTGGAAAAACTGGATTTAGACATGCAAAAAAAATGAAACTGGACTACCTTCTTACACAGTATACAAGAATAAACTCAAAATGGATTAAAGATTTAAATGTAAGACCCCAAATCATAAAATTCCTAGAAGAACACATAGGCAGTAAATTCTCTGACATTGCTGTTATTAATTTTTTTCTGATATATCTCCTAGGACATGGGAAACGAAAGAAAAAAGAAACAAATGGGACTCCATCAAAAAAATGGTTTTGCACAGCAAAGGAAACCTTCACCAAAATGAAAAGGACAACCTACTGAATGAGAGAAGATATTTACCAATGATACATTCGAGAAGGGTTAATATCCAAAATTTATACAGAACTCATACAACTCAAAACCAAAAACCAAACAATCCAATTAAACAATGGACCAAGAATCTGAATAGTCATTTCTCCGAAAAGGACACACAAAAGGTCAATAGACATATGAAAAGATGCACAACATCACTAATCATCAGAGAAATGCAAATTAACGACAATTAGATGTCATCTCACACCTGTCAGAATGGCTATCATCAATAAATCACACAACAAGTGTTGGAGACAATGTGGAGGAAAGGGAACCTTTGTGCACTGTTGGTGGGATTGAAAATTAGTATAGCCACTATGGAAAACAGTTTGGAGGTTCCTCAAAAAATTAAAAACAGAACTAACTTATGACCCAGCAATTCCACTTCCAGGTATTTACCCAAGGAAAACCAAAAGACTCATTCAAAAAGGTCTATGCACCCCGATGTTCACAGCAGAACTATTTACAATAGCCAAGATACGGAGACAATTGGATCAAGAAGAGGTGGTACATATATACAAAGGAATAGTACTCAGCCATTAAAAGTGAAAATTTTCCATTTGCAACATGGATGGACCTAGAAGGTATCATGCCAAGTGAACTAATCATACAGAAAAAGACAAATGCCATATGATGGAACCTAAGGAACAAAATAAACGAACAAACAAAACGAAAACAGACTCATAGATACAGAGAACAAACTGGTCATAGCCAGATGGGAGGGGAGTTGGGTGGCTGAGTGAAAAAGGTGAAGGAATTAAGAAGTACAAATTGGTAGTTACAAAACAGTTATGGGGATGTAAATTACAGCATAGGGAATATAGTCAATAATATTGTAATAACTATGTATAGCACCAGGTGGATATTAGACTAATTGGGTGGATCAGTTCATAGATTGTTTAACATCTAACCACTACGCTGTACACCTGGAAACTAATATAAAATAATACTGAGTGTCAATTCTATTTGAAAAATAAAAATTAAAAAAAATAAAAAGAAAAAAATATATCTTTCTATTCCTGGTTAGTTGAGAGCTATTACTGTTGTTTAATCTTGATCTTGATCAGTTGATGAATTTTTTTGTATGACTTTTTTCTGGAATGTTTGTGATACCTTCTTTTCCTTACTCCTTTATCTTAATGTGTTGAATTACATTATGGCTTTCCTAATGTTAAACCAACATTGCAAATTTGAGATAAATACAACTTTGTCATGCTGTATCATCTCTTTTAGCCATTGCTAGGTTTAGTTTGCTATTTTCTTTTCTATTTTTTTTTTGCATTTCTATAGTTAAGATTGACCAGTGATTTTGTCTTTTTATGCATTCTTCATCAAGACTACTCTTAATATGAGCATTTTTTATTTTTGGTATAAAAGATTATATTTTTCCTAGACTTAATATAAATTTTCAAATTATCAGCATATATTTTTCATACTGCCTTATCTTTTACATCTTTACCATAAGTGCAAGCATGACAACTTTTTCATCCCAAAGTGACTCATTTTCCAGAGGTTTCTTTATTTTCTTATATTTGAAAGCACTGACACCCAGCATTTTTATTTGACTCTTTTGCATGTTATCAATTTCATTAATTTTTGCTTATTATTTTTTTCCTCGACAATATGGAAAGCATGAGATTATTTTTATTAATTATTTTTAAAAACCAACAGTCTTTTCATCTACCATCAGCTTTTCTTTTATAATTTGTATCCTTGAATAGCATGGATATCCAGATAGCCAATAAATTTATTTACTTGGAAGAGACCTGTGGTTTACCAATACTGGGGATTTAATCAAGTCTATCATGCCCATTCAATTCAGTTGCTGGAATGTCAGGCGATTAACGGAGATGGAATTGCAGCATTGAAGTAAAGGAATTTCTGTTATAAGTATATACGAACTTTATTTAAGAGGATAGTAAACAACGTAGAAGGAAGGAAAAGAGCATGGACTTTGAAATCCTAGGTGTGGAATGTGGCCTGTCACTTACTGCCTATGTGATTTCAGGCAATACCAGTATTTCTGAGCATCAGTTCCATCATGTGGTAGTCAGTAGTGCTGTTGGCCAAGGGTTTCCATTTCTCTCCTGTTCTAGGCACCTGGTAGAACTGCACTTTCTGACCTCCTTTATTTGGATGGGGCTGTGAGTGACATGTGTTATTTCTGGGCCAGAACACATGGCTGTTGGCTTGAGTCACTCCGGGGTCCTCTTCCCCTCAGGCACAGTCACTCACAAGTTTCTAGATGATGGCTACTCTGTCAGTTCGGCCCTCTAAGTCATTCCCATAAGGATCGCTCAGACCTCGCAATATCCACCATTCTGTGATGGACATGTACCTGCCATGAGCATGCAGTATAAGTGAAGAGTAAACCACTGAGATTTGAGGATTGTCTATTGCCACAGCATAACCCAGCCTTTTCTGTCTTATGTATTTCATCTATAAATTAACATAACACCCTCTCAGGATATTTCTGAGAATTAAATAACATATGATGAGGTTATCACAGTGCTTGACATATAATGGGAATTCAAAAACTGGCACCTGTAATGATTAAACAGTAATAACAAGATGGCTGTTTTGATGCTGGGATCCCAGGCTTGGAGTAACCTTGCTTAACATGGAGTCCTTTTGAGGTCATGCCTCGCAACCCTATGGGGTGCACACTATTCGTTTTGCTCTCTGTGAACATTTCCAGTTATGCAAGTCTACAGATCTAGAGAGGGTAGATTGGGATGCAGATAAGGAATTGGCTGACAGTGCCTAGCATAAAGTAGACCCAATACACATTAATAAACTGAGAGTAGATGCGGGGTAAGCAGGAAGCAAAACTAAGTATCTTCTCTCAGTCTCTTTATACACATATGACTTTTACAAAGAGATTCGAGATCACGCTGTACTTATTTTTTGTAATCTACTTGAAGAAAATATTTTGTTTCTTTTCTAAAAATTATGCCTCTTCATTGGGAAAAAAATAATCCATAAGAAATGAAGAAAGTGGTCATGTGGGGATCAGAGTCAGAATTGCAGGTGTGAAAATCTCAGCTAAGGGACTTGGTAAAGCGTAGGGGATTTGGAAGGAGTGTGAGAAATGCATGGATCCCATTGTATAAGTCAAAGTTTTCTGGGCTTTCTGCCACACGGGCAGCAGGCCTTCTATATTCAAGTCCATCCTGGATCTTAAGCTCTAGGGCTGGAAGTTCAGCCTGCAGGTGAACTGAGTAGAAAGCTGCGCAAGGTAGTGTGTGGATAATTGTGAAGAAGTTTGAGAAATAGAAACACACCGCTACCGCCCCCCCACAACACGCAGAAACACTGTCAACTAAATTGTTCTGATCTGCTTCTTTTCCCAAAAAACCTTAATCATAACACAGTGAAATTATTTCCAGAGCAGAGAATATAAAAGCATCGTATTTATAATTGGTTTACAATTATTTATAGTTCTAATCTTTTATTTTTTTAGGAATTCTGTATTTTAAATCCTACAAACATGGAAATTTAAAAAAAATCCCACACATTTAATTATCTGAGAAACTTTTTAAATGTGGTATTCCTACACAGCAGTATATTAAGATATTCCTAAGTCGGTAAGTGTATTTTTGCATTATCGTTTTGTGACTTGATTTGCAGTTTATTGTTTAAAATTTTTTATTTTAGTAACCTTTCAGATTACCAATTAATAATTTATGCTGGTCATCAATTATTTAATAATATAGGAATGTATATTTAGAAACCGAAATTATTCTCCCCTATAAGCCCCCTTTTTGTCCACCATAATACAGATATATCTGTTAATATATTTGTGCTTCTCTTCCATAATTTCCTCAGTGTCTAATGCACCTACGTATAATCACACACATACACTCATGTTGATATATATTTATTTGCAGAATTAAATCATATTCTACATTATATTTACGAGTTCGCAGTTTCACTTAATTCATTTTTATTTGTCTCAGTTGGCATATTTTCAAGTGTTTATTGTGGATTTATATTGCTTTATATGTACATTCTCTCTGGTATCGTGGACCTATCTCTATTGTATAGAAGCTTTCACGTATCAATTATATAAGTCCTATGTCAGAATATAGGTGGTAAATAATTTCCTCAACTTTTCCCATGCAATTTGATTTTTAACTTTTGCTATTAACATTGCATTTTATACTTTATGGTGATTTTAAACATTTAAATAATACTTCAGTGCATTGTTTTAAAAAGAGCAACTGAATAATAATGCTTTGAGATATAGAAAATGTAAGCTCAAAGGACAAAAGAATAAAAGCCTAATATTTTGTGTCATTTCAGGTTTTGAGTCCTGTATCAGCAGTTTATACGTTTGTTTCTCTAGGTCATGTTACTTACCTTTTAACTTCAGTTCCTTTATCTGAACAATTATAGTTTTGATGGAGTTGTTAAATGAGGTAAAATGTTAAAATGCCTTTCGTGTAATAATTGTACACGTTAATATCTTATCATTCAAGTTCCCTTTCCAAAGGGCAATAGCTTTTGTAAGCTTCCCGGATTCAGTCAACACCTCAGGAATCAAACAGTCCATATGACTCCCACACGCAAGCCTCTTTAGTCCACTGGGCAGGATTTCATCCCCACCATCTTCTTCAGGCCTAATGGAAGCATGACAGCCCAGGTTTCACATCAGGGGAGTTCCTACTATCAGTCCTTAACCCTGGAAATCCTTCATCTAAATGGAAGGCTGCCGGATGGCTTGTGCAGAGGGCAAGGGGTAGATGTTTGACCCTGGAAAATTTATGCACCTCTGTGAGTCGGAGATTGGTTATCTGTAAAATGGGACTAAGGGTGCCTTTTTCACAGACTTGTGGTAAGCAAAGAAGGAGAAAAGCCAAAGGAATGTCGGGCACATAGTAGGACTTTGAGGTGTATTACTTCCAGCTCACTGCGCCTCTTCTGTACCATTAAATAGAAGATTTGAAACAGCATCTGGAAACGTAGTAGCAAGAAGTGAACTTTCATCCCATCTCTTCATTTTCTTTTTCCTCATGCTTTCTTGTCTCATTTTCCTTCCGGTTTGACATGGGGGAAGCCATTTCTTACTGAGCCCCAGGAAGGAGAAATAGTACGGAAGAGAAAGAATAACTGGTGAGCTGGAGAGACAGAAGATGGGAGTCATCAAACATGTGTCCCAGTGAAAGATCCATCAACTGACTACAAGATCTTGGGCGAATCCCTTCCCCTGTGCTGGCCTCTGGCCTAACAAAGAAGAACACTCAATGTATAAACAGGGAGGGGGATTTTAGAACAGAAGGGCCTAGATTGGGTTCTGGGAACCATTACTTGTTAGTTGCATGATCTTGACCAAGTAATTTATGCACTATGTAAACAATTATTGGTATCTTTTACTATTGTTGTTATTGTTTTGATTATTATTTTTATATTATTATTCCTGCCATCCATCCAGAGTGTGTATGATAGGAGTGGGGATGACACTGCCAGTTAGAACAAAGTTAGGTGTGGACCCCACTGAGGGTGAGGAATACAGGAAGCGAATACAGAGAATAGAGATGAAGTAAGCAGAAAAGTGTTGGGCTCGGTCTGGCCTCTCATGAACGGGGGAGGTTCTGACCAAAGAGCACTCCTGGTCCTCAGCTGCAGACAGCAGCATCCTGAGAGCTGCCTGGGAGCTGCAAGGCTGAAGGGCTAAATTCTTATCAGCGCCTTCCCCTTCGAGGGCCACCATGGCAGCCCCTCCATCTAAACCCACGTCCTCTCACTTTGCTTCTGGGTATAGGGGAAGGGCAACCTCTGGAACATTCCAGAACTGACCCCGAAGGGCTTTCCTCATACAAATGATTCTCTATCTTCCAAAATCTTAGTTGTCGTGCACACAAGAAAGAAGGGACACAGAGGTAAAAAAGAAACTGCCTGCCTCTCAGAGTATGGCATTTCCACATGTTTTTACCTGACATACTGTACTTTTATGAGTAATGGCTTTATGCAATTCATATACACAGTATACACACATACAGTGTGCTTTCCTGAAAATAACAATCTTCAGCTTTCTTTTCTCATTTAGCATTTTATCTCAATATTTGCACTTGTGTTTTTACACTTGCTTGGTTGGATAACTTTTCATACATTGGTGGGTCATTCCTATTGTTTTAATAACAATACTAGGTTAATTTCAATTCCTGAACTCTATACTGATTTCTTTTTATGTCAAGGATATTTATCTAATGTCATCTGTATGTGTGTAATTTTTACTTCCCAGGTTTTCATGTGCTCTTTACTGCTGTTTTCCCCCAAATGGATTGTTATAAAATTTAAACAGATTTGTATGGCTAAGAAAGTACTACTGTTTTTGCCTAAAAATTTTTCACTAATACACTGGGGACAAAGGCAACAACCTTCGTGTTTACGAGGGTAACAGAACATCACCACATCGGCAGTCACACGGCCATCGGGAGCACACAGGGCCTGGGTTTTAGGGAGTTCCAGGATTTGGGTCTCTGCCCCACTGTTCCCCAGAACTCATTGACCCTCTCTGACTTTCCCTTCCCTCCTCTGTAGACCAGTGTTAATAATGCTTGTCTCAAATGGATTCTGCAGGGATTTGACATAACATGAAATGTCGTTTTTATTATGAAAAGAATCAGGGATCCTGGATGGGACAAACAGAGCAACTGACCCTCTGGGTAGATGAGTGTCACTTAAGCATTGGCTGCCCAATGTTGCAAGCAGACCTCCTGGCTCCATCACAGGGGCATACTCAGAGTGAAGAGAAAACAAGAAAGATGATGAGGATGAAAATGGCACCCAAGGGTTTCTTGTCGGGACCACGTTCTCAGGATCCTGGATCAGCCTGTGGATGGGCCTCGTCTGGGATCTCGTGCTTGGCCTCGAGGAAGGAAAGGGAAGGAGTTGGGAGATCAGCACTGCCAATATCCTGGAGTCCCATTCCCGGACTGCCCGGCCTCTATACATCTTGGCCTGAATTCCAGACCTCACCTTGCAAGCCACCTCTGCAGCTCTGGTGTAGACCCAGTCATTGTCATGAAGGCATCTGGGGTGGAGGAAGGGCAGGTGACATTCATTAGGACCAAAGTGGACACTCCCTGACAGCACATTGCCATTGCTTAATCTATGCGACAGAAACATGCCTCCAGGTTTACTGTGACATATGCAGGGGAATAAGCCCTGCGGCACAGTGTGTAGTGGGAATAACTCCTGAAACCCAAATGTCAGTCATTAAAGGAATGAGGCCCATGAAATTCATAAAGGAGTACGCATATGTTCAAAACAACTAGGCGGCTTATATTCACTGAGGGTGAAACATTCACACCGATGAGGGAAACAAACAAGCAAAACGATTAACTGCAAGTTCCCACTATTCACTCCTCTGCTCCCCACCCCAGCTCCCTCCTATCCCCATGCATACCCAGTACTCACTTCTGAGACACTGGAGATTCATCCAGATTGGGTGGAGAAAGCCTGCCCATTTCCTGCTGCTCCTGGGAGAAGGTGGGCAGGGAGCGGTGATGGGTGTAGGCACTTGGATGGAGAACTCACTCGAGACTCCTTGGGGTGGCGTCCCTCACAAAGCTCATCATTCATGATGCACAGACTGGATGAAAAATGGGACCAGACAGCTGATGGAAGGACAGACCACCCCACACCCCTGAGAATGATCTCGCCCCCACTGCCACTCATCAACCAATCTCTTCCATACTCTGACTATGCGTGTCCAGATTCCTTGGCTGCTAGCTCTACCCCTCCACAGGGCCCACCTTTGGAAAGATTGTCTAACAGCTTCATTAAAATTGCAAGTTTAACCTCAACGCATTTATTCTGTAAAACAGCCCAAGGGGGAGGACATTCTAATCCCATTTCGAGACGAAGACACTGTGTCACAGAGAGATGATGTGACTTCACTACGGTATAATTCTATGCTCTCAAACCCTGTGCTGGACTTCCCTTGGATCTACCTGTTGGCTTCCCACAAACTGAGGAAACCCCAAGGACTTGCACCACACATTCCCACACCCGTGAGCCCAGATTGGGCTGGGTGTTCCATCTACAGCACAAGACTCACCTGGAACTACTGGCAGGGGTAGTGATGAAGGTCCGGGCGAAGGCACGCACAGAACCCGAGACCTTCCCTCCACTTCGACAACACAACAACAGCCCTTTAGAGTCCCAAATGCTTCTTCAAACGCTCACACAGCATTCCCAGTCATGTTCTGGTTTGATACTTATGCCAAAGGGGACAACTGTACACTGGAGTCAGTTGTGTCAGGGAAATAAGGAGAGCAATAGAGAGCAATCTGCTCCCAGGATGTGCTGGCCCTGGACCACCACTTCACAAATTCGCTTGATTCACTTTTCATGGCTACAAAGATGTGGATATTATTAACCCATTTGCAAATGAAGACATTAAGAGTTTAAGCAACTGCACCATTAAACTTAAGAGTTTAAGTAACATTAAGAGGTAAGCTTCTAGGATGACAGCCTTCAACTCCACAGTGGATGCCCTTGACACGAGTTGTGCAGGCATGGATGTAGGTCAGACCTGGATTTTGGGGCAGAGTGGAGGCAGGCAATTCCAAGGGGACAGGAAGGAAAAGGAAGGATCAGAGAAGCTGGGAGAATTCTGAGAGGAAGACCAGCCGGAGGGAGTGAGCAACGGGAAATCTGGGGAGGGTTCTACACACTCACTTTCCTTGAACACGCCATAGACAGAGAAGCAGAGCATCCTTTCCTGAAAGGGAAGAGCCCAGGTCTCGGTCACCACTTACACCGCTTACCCACCTGCATCCTCCTTGGCCTGCTGAGGGAGGAAGCAGGTGCTCACCGTCTGGAACCACATGTCCACCACGAAGGAGCTGATGTCATGCTGAGTTTGGGCAACCACACAAAGGGAGCACACAATGTCATGTTTGTATGCTTCAGCAGCTGGACCCGCAGGTCTGTATGTAAAGGAGAATGAGGTCAGGGTAGCCACATCCTGGGCCCATACTGACTCCTTCATGCCCCCTTTCCATGCCCAATCATCCCCATCCACACACGCACATGGGTCCTTGAACTTCTTCATATTCCTGTTGTCATTGAAGTACTCAAACAAGCTGCTTCTAGGAGAAGAAGAGAAGAAGAGGTGGTGGTCTGGCCAGTGTGGGTGTTTTCATGGGCTGGCCGGTGTCTGCTGAGGAGCCACAGGGCCCCGGAGCAGAGTCTGAGCTGTGATACTCACGGGGATGGGTCTCGTGGTTGAAGGGGATGGTCAGGGAGAAGCAGGCCTTGTCATGATAAGCACAGAGGAGACAGTGGCGGTCTCCAGAGTCATAAATCAAGTAGTACCTGTGAGGGAGCAAGAGGACAGGCCTGTGAGAACCGAGCCCCAAATGAGACATGATGGACCCAGACAGCGGTCGTGAGCTTGGGTGGCCTCACCAGCCCTAGCCCTCCCCTTCGTCAGATTCCCAGGCGTGCTTACTGCTGCAGGAATTGCAGGACTGGACCCAGCATGTCAGATCCAAAGACACTTCCCTGAAATAAAAACAGTCCTCAGGACCACAGCTGATACCACCTGCTCATGCACCACCTAAACTCTGCTCGGTCCCCCTCCTCACCTTGTAGGTTGGTAACTTCTTGTGGGCTTCAATACCAAAGTTAGTTGGTGGGGTGGCTCCTGGCCATCCTGGGAAAAGGAAGAGGAAGTCAGCAGTGGAGACCAGGGAGGTGGCCCTGGATGATTAAGGGAAAGGATGAGCCCAGGAGATGGTGAGAATCTGAGGTCAGGTGCAGAAGGGCTTTGGAAATTCCATGAGCGGACTACTTTTGGATCATCAACATGGAGTCCCTGAAGCCTATGGAGAACTTGTGTGAAGAAGGTCCAGAGCCTTTGTCAGGTTCCCACATGGGCCAATCTGCCAATGAGGATTAAGCATCCAATCTAAAAATGTAACTTGGGCGTTTGGGCTAAAGGGGTTCAGGCAGCATGTGAGCAGTGTCAGTGCCACTCAGAGGAGTCAGTGATCAAGGAACACACTTACCAGGCATAATAACTTGGGAAGAATTCCAGGATGGTGCTGCCAAAATCAAGACAAAACAGAAACAGTAGGTGAATCTGCAGAGTAGCTGTGCCTCATGGGAGCAAGCAAACTATACCAGTCACACAGTCCAGTGTATCCCAGCTATGCTCCAGTGTCCCAGGCTTCCAGGGATCTGAGCACCTTCCCCATGGACTGACCCATAGGAAGAGCACTCACTGGTCTTCCCTCCCTCGATGCCCGGCTCCCTCTCTGGGCTCCTCAGTAGCTCCCAACTAAACTGCCCTGAATCCCTTCTTCAATGCCACAGGAAGCAGCATTTGGAGCCCAGGCTCCAGGATTTCCTTCCTCCCTCCCCGCCCCATCTTCCTTCTCCAGGTCCTCACTAAAAGATCCAGAGAGACAAAAGAATGAGGTGGAGCCCAGAGTTCTGCTACCTCGCGCAGGGTCCAGCATTTGTCCAGGACTAGGGCACCCCCCACAGATGATCACAGAGGCTGAGGTAGGGGAGTGAATGATGGAGGGCTCAGGGCCTGGGAGTGACAGGGAGGGGGATGAAGGCAGAAATGAAATGCAGATGGGAGAGACTTACGGGAGTAGAGACAAGGGAGAAAAGAAAGCAAAAGGAAGGGAAAGAAGTTCTGCCACGGGGGTGGGGGTCAAGGAAGAAGAGAGGAGACAGGGGACATGGCTCCCCGCTGCAGCCCTCTCCTTCATCAGCCCCTGGCTGACCCTGAGACACCAGGTAGGCATGTAAAACATGCCCCTATTGGGATGGGTGCCCACTGGATGCTGGTTAATCCTTTGTTACATGTGGGAGCTTTGTCTAACCAGGACATGGGAAACGCAGCAGCCACGGGGCAGGAGACCTTCCCCAGAAGGAGTAAAGGGTCCGGCCCCAGCTCAGCATGGGGGTAGAGGGTCTGTGACCCCCTCCTATGATCACTGCCTTCTCTCCTCATGGCACCTGTGCACCTGTGCCTGTCTTAGTTGGGTCCTTGCCTGAGGAATCACGCCCGTGTCAGGCTACTCAGGGACCCCCTGAAGGACCAGGCAGGAAGACATGATGTGTGGGGGGATGGAGGGGCAGTGCTCTGAAAGGCCTGTCCTTCTGTCTTTTCGACCGCCTCTGCCCTCTGCCTTCCACTGCTACCTCGGGAGGCCCTCTGCTCAATGGCGGTCGCCCATTTCCCTCGACTCAGGGAACTCTGGTTTCTCCCAAGGAGGGCCCGACGTGGGGCATTGGGCCAGAGGAACAGATGTCATGGTGGCAGCCACCCAGGGCCTCAGCCCTCAGCATGGGGTGGGAGAGTTCTCATCTCAGCCTGGAAAGGGCAAAGAGACCTTATGGAGCAAGATAAAGCAGGTCCCTCTCAGGGCAGGGAAAGGAAGCCCCATCTCAGCACAGAGTAGAGAGGCTGTCTCAGCATGAGACTCTGGGCTGGGAGACTCTTCTCAGTGCAGGGCACCAGCATCTGGCTCAAAGCTGGACCTTCCTGGTCCTGGTGAGGAAGGAATGTCTTGCTTCCTGGAGCACAATCTTGAGAGAGCATGCTGAAGAAGGCTACATGCAGATGGATGGGAAACAGATCTCAGGCTAGGCAAACAAGTGAGGTGGTCAGAGGAAGGAAAGGAGACCTCAAAGCACACGTGAGGGACAAAGAAAGGAGATTTTAGGGTCTGTGGTCCTCCCAGAGGATCAGGGCTGCTTCCTTCTGCAAGCAGGCATTGTCAGTGGTAGCTCAGGCTCCCAGGGGGTGACAGAGTGTACAACTGACCTTATGCTGGTTGACTTATGTGAGATGGTGGTGCATAGGGGATTTCTGTTTGCGTTCGTCTCTTCTGGCTCCAGCCCTTTGCTTTGGTCCGACTCCCCTGCAGACTTCACCTGTAATTATAGGAGGAACCACATAGACCAGAGGAAGGGAGCCAAGACAACGTGTACCCCTGGTCCCTACCTTTTCTGTCAAATCCACTTCCCTGCCCCTTATCACCACCCCATGAGCCCTACCGCCTTCCCTTCGAAGAAGGGTCTGTGCACCAAACTCCACCTCACTGTTGGAGAGGTTCAAGTTCTTGATGTTCAAGGCATTCTGCATAATGTTGGACTCGTCATACAGCTGGCAAGGCTTCTTGTTGTTCAGGTTAAAAGGGGAAAATTATGATGAGGAAAGAATTAGTGAGGACCCCAACGGAAGATATCTGAGATCAATCAACCTCTACTACGTATTCTATCCCACCCTCACCTTCAATCCCAGCACTGGACCTAAGACCTCACCTTGGACATGTTCTTTTCATCTATCTGCAGGGAGGCAGCCATGCAGATTCTAGGATTCGGTGCTGTTTCAGTACCATGGGTCATCAAGTCTCCAGGAAGCCAAGAGGAGGGAATCAGAAGGATGAGAAGGACTTAGCTGGTACAGCTCCAGTACCAATCCCTCCCTAAGTTACCATCCTTGAGTCTCCTTCCTAGACCGACGTCTGTGCCTTCACCTGCCCTAGAATTACCGCTGTAGCCATACCAGGGTCAAAGCAGCATCTTTGGACGTCAAGAGAATCCTGGGACACATCATATAGTTTGTTCACGGTCAGCTGCAGAATTAGACATGGGTACAGTGGCCCTGAGTCTGAGGTGGTGAAGGGGGCAATAGGTGGGGGAAGAAGAGGTGGGCCTGGATGTGGATGCATAACTTGTCTTGAGCCGCATTACCTTTGTCTGCTCCACCTTTTCTGAATTCAGCTTCTTCTGCACAGAGTGGGGTGCATCAGAGGGGGTGACAAAGATAAATATCTGTGCAGAACACAGAGGGCTGAGTAAGTATCAGGAAATCTGAGCCTTGTCCCTGTCCTCTTATTCCCAGCTAGCGCTGGTCATGCCTTTGACACACACCTTCTCATTATCGGCATCCCAAATCTTGCCATTGACATTCTTCAATGCGAAGGCAATGCTGGCATGTTCAACGAAGAACTGGGCCTGCATTTTCTCGTAGTGAAACTATAGGGAGAGCGGCAAGAGAAGCAGAATATGAGACCAGAGCCACTGCTCATCTGCCCTGTTGCCTCTCATCCACCCCACTGTCGTCTCTTACCTCGACTGGAGTGAAGGGGACACTGCAGTGCTTCTGAATCAAATTCAGCAGCCACTTCTCATCGTATCGTATGCCGAATGGAATCTAGGACCCATAGGAAATATGAAAGAGTAGACCGACGTAATCTAAGGTTAAGGTAAAACTCAAACATGTCTTCCTTCCAGATATTTTTTTCCTGGCTTTCAAATATTTTTTAAAGATAAGACAACATCCATTACTTCTAACTTTTGTACCAGACATGGATTTCCTAAATACCCTTTCTTTCCATTCAAATAGGTTTCCTCAGATACTCAACTTATGATATTAACATGTACTTCCTCTTGTAAAGTTCCAAGAGGTCCAACCCAAAGCCGACCCGGCCTGCTCCTCTGACAAAGACCACAGAGACTCAACCTCCTCCCACACTCGGCCTTGGCCAAACTGAGCCTTCTGGTGTGGAGGTGCTCCATCTCCTTGGCAGCAGTTTCCTCCTTTGCTTTTAGACAACCTCTCCCATTCCTCTTGCAGGCAGTGCGTTCTTTTTATACTGTTTCTCTGAGTCTGCCCTGAGATGATCTAGGATGTTAACTCCTAGTCATAAAAAGACAGATTACCAAATATTCTGCCCCAGAAAAGTTCCTAGTATCTCTACATGGGTCTAACACAACTCCCACCATTCACCTTCTTCTACATATTAGGTAAATTTTTCCAGGACACGCACAGTGATCTTGAACCAGCTTCCCGGAGTCTCATCCTGCCTCTTCTCCTTCATTTCCCTCTCTGGAGACTTTTGCTCATTTTCTGTGTTAACGTGGCTTTGGTCTTGTTTCTTAAAATTGCTTCTCCGGTGATAGTGTGGAACAGCGTATGGAGTGCTGTGTCGGGAAGTGAAGAGAAACAAGTGTCCATATACATCCAGAAAGTCTTCTATATGTGTTCATTCCACTGATTCCAGGGCTAAAATAAAGTTAGCTCAACCATTAACCTGATCCTAACATTCCTCATTCCTCCAGGTTGGAGAGAAGAATGACATTTAACTACAGAGTTATGAATTCCACTGCCTGGTATGTTTCAGCCATGTTGATTGGTCACTTACTATCTTACTTGGGTGTCCACGTAGGCATCACTTGTTGCTGGATCTCCATCCTGCTGCTGGTGGGATGAAGGATGAATGCTGGGACTGACATGTTCAGACCAATTGTTATATCTCCTTCGGTAAATACCCCAGTATCTTGGTCTTCTTTGTAAGGTGTTACCTTGGGTATTGTGACCTGAAATTGAGAACACCACATCAATGGTCCCCATACCAGGAAAAGTCCTGGGGGAAATATCATAGCTAATGAGGAAATACCACCGATTTTTATAATCTAAAGTGAAGTACATCACGGTGCTAAAAACGTTGAAAGACTTCACTGAGGTTCCACTTCCTGGGAGATTAGAGGTGGGGAGCATTTGCAGCCACGAAGAACACAAGCACAGAAGAAAATGTTTGGGTGCTGAGTTTAACCTGTGATGTCAGTCCCCGCTCTGCCCCTTTCCGGCTAGGTGACCTAGGACAAGTTGTTTATCATCTCTAACTCTCACTAGCCTCCTCTTCTCTAGAGGGATAACAAAATCTACCCTGATAGTTTGGTGTTAGAGTTCAGAGTCAAAGGTGAGATTCGTCCTGAAAGAACAATTAGAGAAATGAAAGAGAAGTCTGACGAAAATATTCAGAATGAAGCCTGGAGAGACATAATATGGAGAATATCGAAAGAGAGTTGGGGAGAATGAAAGGAGACGTAGTGAATCTATCTAACCCATGTTTAGTCTGAGTCCCAGAAAGAAAGGAGAAGAAACAGTGCAGAAGTATTTAAAGAGATCTTGGTTGTGAAGTTTCCAAAAGTGATAAGATATCAAGTCAGCATAATAAAGACAGTTAATAGGAGAAAAAAGTATGCTTTAAGAAAAAAGGTTCCTAAAGAAAAGATGTACATTTCACAGTAATGTTAATGTAGCAAAAACTTGGAACATCTGTGACCAGAAGACTCAAACTGAAAGAAATATTAAAGGTCCTTCTTCGAGCAGAAGAAATATGATCCCAGATGGAGGCACATAGATGCAGGAAAGAAAGACTAAAGACATTTGTGACTATGCAGGCAAATCTAAATGAGTATTGACTATATAGCACAATGATAATAATTTCTTCTGGGAGTTATATGTGTGTGTGTGTGTGTGTGTGTGTGTGTGTGTGTGTATGACAATAAATTGAAAGGTGGTTAACGGGATCAAAATGTTCCAAGGTCATTTCATTGTCTGAGGAGTTTTAAAGAACTGATTTATGTTAAACTGTGAAAGAGCAAAAATGTAATTGTAATCTAACGGTAAACACTACAACCATAGCAAAAGAATGTTTATTGTGCCAAACGAGGGTCCAATTTAATATTTAAATATTTTAATCACTTCAAAGGAAAGGAAAGTGTCTTAGAACAGGCAAAAATAAATGTACAGGAATACGGTATATGTAAACCAAATTATATCTATATTTACATTAACAGTTTCGTACTAAATATTCCAAATCAAAAGACAAATATTACCAGACTAGATAAGCAACATTCTTCCAAATTCTCCTTAAAAGCAACACATGCCAAATCTAATGAGCTAGAAAATTTGAAATAAAAAATGACAAAATGTATAATCTTTACACTTTAACCTACTAAAAGCTGGTTTTATCATAATGCTAAAAGAAATAGTGTAATTTAAAGAAAAAAACATTACTAGAGAAAAAAGAAAATTTCATTATGATAAAAGTTTCAACGCAATAACTAGCTATTATTACAAAATTCTAAATTTATGTGCATATCTTTCCATAGAGCCACAATATGCAAAACAATAACTGATATAAGTAGATGGAGAAACAGAGAAAACTATGGTCATAGTGGAAAATTTAACACGCCCCACTGAGCGACACATAAATTGGCAGACAAAAATTTGGCTAAATGAAGATTTAAAAATATAAATTAGCAAATTCACTTAATTGCCATAGAACAATGCACATAACTAAACAAGGAACATTCTGTAATAGGTCACTTGCTGGGCCACAAAGCAAACTGTAATAAACTGCTTGGGGTAATACGATCGACACTGAATAGCCAATGTAACATTCAAGAGTAATGGTGGGTTCCCTGCCCCTCCCTTCACCTCTAGTATGAATTCAAAGAATGTCCATACACCCCTCCCCAACCGAGGTAACCCTTCTCTCCCTCTAAACCCTGGACCTGAGAGCACCACAGGACTCAGGTCTTTCCCCTCAACCAGGGAATCAATTTCACCTCTGCCACCTCCATGGGAGAGAAGGTTTCCACATGGAACCAGGATGGGTGTGTCAGGGCCCATCTTGCCCATTTCCTCAAGAGGGTGGAAAGAGTCAGCCTGGCCTTTGCTACCTTGCCTCTTCTAAAGAGGTGTTGGTTAGGTGTCCTGTGGGTTGGAGTGGGGGAGGGGACCCAGAACCCTTCCTGCCATTTGGGGATCTTAGTCCAAGGCCTCTTGTTGACCAACTCACCCATGTTGTGTCCTGAAGGCAGTGACCTTTCACCACTGTCTTTTGCAGGCTGCTCATGAAGAGAACCTGCGTGGTCTGGAGCTGGAGGTCTGGGGAAGATCATGGAGGGCTTCTGAGGTGGGTGAGAGCTGATCCCAAACCACTTTTCCACGGCCGCGTGAACAAGATGGAGTCCTTACAGGAGTCCCTCCCTTAAAGGCATAGAGTAGAAAGCCCTGGGGGCCAGAGGAGACTAAACTTCTTGTAGTCACTGCCCCCTGAGTTTCCTACCATCTAACACCAAGGAAACTGTTGCCAACTAACCACCCCCGCAGAGAAGGCCCGCTAGAGTCAGGGGGCCTGGGACACTAGTGTTTGTAGCTACATACACATGAACTCTGTATTCCAAAGCTCTGTGTCAGTTGCACTACACTGTGTTCCTTCCTTCTGCAAACCCAGGGTACTTTGAATACCAGCTGTAGGCAAAGCTCTCTACTTGCTACATTGCATCTTTTCTTTCATATATTCTTCACAAAGAGACTCTGATATCAGAATGACTAGATTTTCAAGGTTGCTGAGGCTTAATTAGGGGCTCAAGCTTGCCTGGAGACATTCAGATGCTAAATGGAGAAATAGAAATTGGAATTAAACTCAATGGAATGGGGATGACTGTTCAATGCATAGCTTTACTAAGTTCTTGCTGCAATATGTACAATTATCTTAAGTTAGGGCAATGTAACAAAACGTTTTCTAAATAATTAAATGGCCAAAATTAACTACAGCTCTACCCAGAGAGATAATACAAAAAAAAAAAAAAACAGACCTGGAAAATCTAAAAAAATATAACAAACAGAGTTTGAGAGTTTGATTGCTCACTATTATGAGAGTAGAAAGAAACAAATCATGTACTTTCCTTAAAAAATTATAGTCAATGTAGATAGATTCCTCTTAGCGTTTAGAAATGTGGCTCTGATAGTCAAACCGGAGGGCTTTGTGAGGGAGTTGGGGGCAGTAGAGAGAAGCCTGAGTAGTCAGAACTTTCTGGAATTTTCCCCTTCTTTATTGAATTTTCCACTCTCTGTCTATAATTCCTTCCTGGATGCCCTGAGAGAGGTGAAGAAACATTTATACATGAGAGTGTAAATATTTGGGGTGAAGGAAGTGTAAAAACAGAAATGTGCAAACATACCCATAAACTGTCAAGTCAAAAGTTGAAATTGTTTACTTTTTACAGTCTCATATGAACATTTTATAACATGACAAATATATGTGAACTTTTCTGTCAATTGGTTATTAGATATTTTCAAGTGTTTCAACAAATTTACCTAATCACAAAATACTAAACATTAAAAATACATACTTTGTAAATGAAATAATTCTGCACCTTCCATCTATACGATCCCCTCACAGTCACTCACAGATAACCAAGATATCCAAAGTAAATAAATTGGTGCACATTTTCTAGATGTGTTTCTCCTTGGGTAATATGTATACCTACCTTAAATATTTGTGTAGATATGTAGATATATTTTTTATTAGCAATCACATAAATAATTTCCTACAATTTAAACTTTTCACTTACTTTTCATCTCCAGATTTCCATTTCTTCAGTGAACGTGGTTTGGCATCTTTCCAGATGTTTTTTAGAGAAGCATTTTCCTTTTCAAGTGAGTTATTTGTTTTTATCTTTTGTCTCTTTCTCTACTGATTAACAAAAGTCCTTCATGTTCTTGCACATTAGCCCAAATTATGTAATATTTTGTAAATGTTTAGTCCCAGCTTTTTAAACTTTTAAATATTTTCTTTTGACAGTACAGAGAAATTGTTTTAATTTTCACGGATTTTCTTTATTTAAAATAATAAAACTACAAATCAAAAAAATGATTAATACATGGGGTTACATCAAATACTAATCCCTTGGGAATTCTATATATTTAAAGTGTTGAAGACTTCAGGGCACAATGAAAGAAAAAAAAGCCTTAGACTTCATTCATTCTACAATTGTGAATAATGTGAGCAGGTGGGGTTGTTCTACATTTTGAGTAATTTCTTCACTTTGTTCTGGTTCTAAAATACCTAATAACCAATTGGTAAAAAATTCACATATATTTACCATGTTATAAAAATGTTCACATGATACTGTTTTATAAAAATTTCAACTTTTGACTTGATTGGTACTCATCCAACTTTGAAAAGCAGTGCTGCAGATTTACACCACAGGCTTCCTAAATTTTTGAATTCTCTAAGATCTAAGTTTGTTGTCAATTATTCTTGCCAGCCAACTTTAAATATCTATATCTGCTTTTGTGAGCGAAATCAGTATCAATTTTTCATTTAAATAACATTTATTCAGTGATTTATTTGTGTCACTGAACTAGTAGCAGGGGATGCAACACAGAGAATAAACCAGTCAGTGTCTTTGGGGTTTTCATTTAGTGTGGGAAAATTGGAAGTAATAGGCAAATAAATTAATAATGAGGGTGATTTTGTATAGGGATTTGTGCTTTGAAGAAAAACACACAAGTGGAGTGGAAAATAACTGGGATAGAGATCATTATAGATGAGATTTTGTGTGAAGTTCTGGCATTTGAGCTGAGTCCTGAACAAGAAGAAGCCAGGCCAGGTGGTTCCCCTTAACTGGAAGAGGAGGCCTTACAAGTAGCATAAACTTCATATCATCTCAGATGAACCCTTGCATGACTAAATTGTAGAAACCACACTCCTAGTTATAAGGCAGGCACATTATAATTTAAGAAACCCATTGCTTTTAACTAAGACAGGGATGATGGAAAAGTAAAACCTCTAATTCATGCCTATGAAAAGAATTAAGAGTGAAAATTTGATAATTGTCTTTCAGTTGTGTTAGAGAGATTGTGTCTGGAGAAGGTAGTAGCCTGTTATTGCTATGTAACAGGACAAATGTTTGGGTACAAGTTGCTTCCTGTTTCCTAGGGTAGCAATATCTCTCCAATCTATTGCATCATTTCCTGTTTTGATGTTGGGATTCCAGGCTTGGAGTAACCTTGCTTAACATGGAGTCCATTTGAGGTCATGCCTCGCAACCCTATGGGGTGCACACTATTCGTTTGCTCTCTGTGAACATTTCCAGTTATGCAAGTCTACAGATCTAGAGAGGGTGGATTAGGATGCAGATAAGGAATTGGCTGACAGTGCCTGGCATAAAGTAGACCCAATACACATTAATAAACTGAGATGTAGATGTGGGTAAGCAGGAAGCAAAGCTAAGTATCTTCTCTCAGTCTCTTATACACATATGACTTTTACAAAGAGATTCGAGATCATGCTGTACTTATTTTTTGTGATCTACTTGAAGAAAATATTTTGTTTCTGTTTCTAAAAATTATGCCTCTTCATTGGGAAAAAATAATCCATAAGAAATGAAGAAAGTGGTCATCTGGGGATCAGAGTCAGAATTGCAGGTGTGAAAATCTCAGCTAAGGAACTTGGTAAAGTGTAGGGGATTTGGAAGGAGTGTGAGAAATGCATGGATCCCATTGTATAAGTCAAAGTTTTCTGGGCTTTCTGCCACACGGGCAGCAGGCCTTCTATATTCAAGTCCATCCTGGATCTTAAGCTCTAGGGCTGGAAGTTCAGCCTGTAGGTGAATGAGTAGAAGCTGCGCAAGGTAGTGTGTGGTTAATTGTTGTGAAGAAGTTTGAGAAATAGAAACACACAGCTACGCCCCCCCACACACACGCAGAAACACTGTCAAACTAAATTGTTCTGATCTGCTTCTTTTCCCAAAAAACCTTTACTCACAACACAGTGAAATTATTTCCAGAGCAGAGAATATAAAACATCATATTTATAATCGGTTTACAATTATTTATATTTCTAATCTTTTATATTTTAGCAATTCCATTATTTAAAGCCTACGAATATACAAATTAAAAAAATTATCTCTCATTAGTACACACACATTTAATTATCTAAGAAACTTTTAAATTAATTAATTAATTATTTTTGGTGATGACATTGGTTGATGAAATCCAATAAGTTTCAGCTATGCACTTTAACAGTAAGGCATATTTATATATTTACACTGTGTGTACACCACTCATAGTTGGATTTCTTCCTGTCACCACATATTTGACCCCCATAACCTTTTCTACCTGCCCCTCCTGCTTCCTCTACCCTCTGGTAACCACTAGTCTATTGTCCATGTCCATGAGTCTCTGTTTGTTTGTCCTGTTCATTTGTTGCTTTTAGGTTTATATCCCACATATAAGTGATATCATGTGATTTTCAACTTTTTCTGTCTGGCTTATTTTGCTTAGCATGATTTTGAGGTCCATCCATGTTGTCAAATGGCAGTATTTCATCTCTTCTTATGGCTGAGTAATATTCCATTGTATATATGTACCACAGCTTCTTTAGCCAATCATCTATCATAGGACACTTCAGTTGCTTCCATGTCCTGGCCACTGTGAATAATGCTGCTATGAACATCAGTGTGCAAATATCTTTTTGGATATGGTTTTCAAGTCTTTGGGTAAATACCCAGTAGAGGATTGCTGGATCATATGGTAGATCAATTCTTAGTTTTTTGAGGAACCTCCATACTGTTTTCCATAGTGGCTGTACCAATTTGCAGTCCCACCAGCAGTGTATGAGGGTTCTTTTTCTCTGCATCCTCTCCACATTGTTATTACTTGTCCTGTTGATTATAGCTATTCTAACAGGTGTGAGATGGTATCTCATTGTGGTTTTTGATTTGCATTTCCCTAATAGCTAGTGATGTTGAGCATCTTTTCATATTTGTTGGCCATTTGTGTGTCCCTAGGGAGAAGTGTCTGTTCAGGTCCTCTGCCATTTTTGATTGGATCATTTGTTTTTTGTTGTTATTGAGTATATGAGTTCTTTGTATATTTTGGATATTAGGCCTTATGGAGGTGTTGCTTGCAAATTATTTCCCATTTGGATGGTTGACTCTTTACCATTGTTGATAGTTTCTTTGCTGAGCAGAAGTTTTTACTTCATGTAGTCCCATTATTTATTTTGCTTTTACTTCCCTTGCTTTTGAGGTCAAATTCATAAAATCCTTAAGTGCAAGGTCCTTGAGTTTATTTCCTATGTTTTCTTCATGCATTTCATTTTTTCAGGTCTATATTCAAGTCCTTAATCCATTTTGAGTTAATGTTGGTGTCTCGTGATAGAAACAGTCTACAATCATTCTTTTGAAGGTAGCTTTCCAGTTTACCCAGCACCATTTATTGAAGAGGCTTTCCTTTCTCTGTATGTTCTTGGCTTTATTGTCAAAAATTATTTTCCCATTAACAAGGGTTTACTTCTCCACTTTCACATCTATTCCACTGGTCTGTGCGTCTCTTTTCTGTCAATACCATGGTGTTTTGAATATCGTCACTTTGTAGTAAAATTTGAAGTCAGGCAGAGTGATGCCTCCAGGCCTTTTCTTGTTACTAAGGATAGCTTTGGCGTTTAGGAGGTTTTTTTTTTTTTTTACTTCCAAGAAATCTGAAGATTTTTTTTTCTATTTCTTTAAAAAATGCCGATGGGATTTTGATAAGGATTACATTAAATCTGTATAATGTTTTAGGTAATAAGGTCATTTTAACTGTTGATTCTGCTAATCCAAGAACACAGAATATCTTTCCATTTCTTTGTATCCTCTTCAATTTCTTTTCATAAGGTCTTATAGTTTTCATTATATAGGTCTTTCATATGGTTCGTTAGATTTATTCCTAGGTATTTTATTCTATTTGTTACAATTGCAAAAGGAATCATTTTTTTTTTTTACTTCTTTTCTGACACTTCATTATTAAAGTAAAGGAATGCTATGGATTTTGGAATGTTGATTTTGTATTCAGAAACTTTACTGTATTTGCTTATTATTTCTAATAGTGTTCTGTGGAGTCTTTAGTGTTTTTTTATATAGAGAATCATGCCATCTGCAAATAGTGATTATTTCTTCTTCGTTTCCTATTTGGATGCTTTTATATGTTCTCTTGTCTGATTGCACTCACCAGGACCTCCAATGTTATATTGAATGACAGTGTGCTAGTGATAGCCTTGCCTTGTTCCTGATCTTAGAGGGAAGATTTTATTTTTCACTATTAGGTATAATGTTGGCTAAGGGTTTGTCATATATGGCCTTCATTATGTAAGGTACTTTCCTTCTACACTGATTTTGTTAAGTGTTTTGATCATAATAAATGCTGTGCATTGTCAAAGGCTTTTTATGCATCTATTTATATGATCATATGATTCATATTTTTAAATTTGTTTATGTTATGTATCATATTAATTGATTTGCATATCTTGAACAATCCCTGCGCCTCTGGGATGAAGCCACATGATCATGGTATATAATCTTTTTAATATGCGCTGATTCGGTTTGCTAGTATCTTATTTAGATTTTTTCCTTCTTTAATTCCACCCCTCCTTGCCTCTGCCCCACACATCCACCCATGACCTATGGATGTTGCCATTTCTTCTTAAGAACGGATCTCTGAAGGCAGGGCATCTCCTCCCACATGCTCACGACTTGCACTTGGGGCCTGAAACTCCCAGCGCACTTGTGAGGCCTGGCGCAACCGAGGTATGGTCCATGGCTAAACCTGGGGTGTGAACTCAGGACCTTCTGCATGTAAAGCAGACTTGCTAACCACTACACTATGGATTTTTGCATCTGTGTTCATGAGAGATATTTGTCTGTAATTTTTTTTTTTTTTGTGTGTTATCTTTAGCAGGTTTTGGTATCAGAGTAATATTGGCCTCCCCTTCGACTTTTTGAAAACGTTTGAGAAGAAATCTTTGAATGTTTGGTAGAATTCGCTGGTGAAGTCCTCTGGACTTTTACTTTTTGGTAGGCTTTTGGTGATTGTTTCAATTTCCATACAGCTGATCTGTCTATTTAGATTTTCCAGTTTTTCTTGATTCAAGAAACCTTCTAGGAAGGTTGTATGTTTCTGAGTACTGGTCGATTTATTCTAGGTTATTAAATTTGGAGTTATATACTTTTCATAGTATTCTTGTATGATCCTTTGTATTTCTGCAATGTTAGTTGTAATTTCCACTCTGTCATCCCTGATTTATTTTTACTTGTGTCCTTTCCCTTCTTTCTTTAGTGAGTCTAGCCAGGGGCTTGTCAGTTTTATTAACCTTCTCAAAGAACCAGCTCTTTGTTGCATTTACTTTTTCTATCTTTTTGTTTTGTTTTGTTTTCAATTTCATTTACTTCTGCTTTAATTTTGATTATTTCTTTCCTTCTGCTGACTTTAGGCTTCATTTGCTTTTTTTCTTTTCTAGCTTTTTAAGATGAAACGTTAGGTTGTTTATTTAAGCTCATTCTTGTTTTTGCATATTGGCCTGTAATGATATGAACTTTCTTCTTATGACCACATTTTCCATGTCCCAAAAGTTTTGATATGTTGTACTATCATTATAATTCGTTTCTATGTATCTTTTGATCTCTCTTTTTATTTCTTCTCTGACCCAGTTATTCTTCAGTAGCAAGTTGTTTAATCTCCATGTATGTGTTCTTCCTGCCTTTTTTGCAGTTGGTATGATTTCAACCCTCTTATATTATTGAGGCTATCTCTGTGCCTCGGTGTGTGGTCAATCCTTGAGAATGTTCCATGTGCACTAGAGAAGATGTATAGCAGCTGATTTGGGATGGAAGGCTCTGTCCATGTCAATTCTGTCCAGTTGGTGTAATGTGTCATTAAGGATGCTATTTCCTTATTGATTTTCTGTTTGGATGAACTGTCCATATCCGACAGTGGGGTATTTAGGTCCCCTACTATGATAGTGTTTTGGTCTGTTTCTCCCTTTAGTTCTGTTAGTAATTGCTTTACATATTTCAGGGCTCCCTGCTTTTGTGCATGATTCCCTTTATCATTATGAAGTGTCCCTCAGTATCTTTTTTACCTTTTTTATTTGAAGTCTATTTTGTCTGATATTAGTACTGCTATCCACTTTTCTCTGAATGCCATTTGCTTGAAATATCATTTTCCACCCTTTCACTTTGAGTCTATATTTTTTGGAGCTGAGATGTGTCTCCTGGAGGCAGCATATGGTTGGGTTTTGTTTTTGATCCATTCTGCAACTCTGTGCCTTTTTATTGGTGAGTTCAGTCCATTTACATTTAGGGTGATTATTGAAATATGAGGTCTTCTTATAGCCATTTTATCTTTTGCTTTCTGGTAGCTCAGTGTTTCCATTGCTTCCTTGTCCTTGTGTTTCTGTTTTCTTTATTTTGGTTGGCTTTTGTGGGTTTTCCCTCTGGTTCTTCTTGTTTTATGTTATATACTTCAGTTCTGAATCTTTGGTGTGTGGTTATCATTACAAAAAATGGAGGATAGTTATATGTATACAGTCATCCATTTTCTTTGTGAATCTGGGTCTTTAAATCCTCCCCCTTTCAGTCATTGTTATCTCAGTTTGTCCCTATGTATGCTGAACATTCATTACTATCTTGCTATAGCAAATCTCTTCTTATTGTGTAAGCTTATAATGCCCTGTTCTTAGTAGGGGTTGCACTCCTCTTCTATTTGCCTGATAGTTCCCTACTCATAGTTATGTATTTTTTTTCTATTTTGTTTTAGGTGAACTGACCCCTTTTAGTATTTCCTGTGTTGTGGGCCTCATAGTGGAGAATTCCCTCAATTTTTGTATGTCTGGAAAGGTCTTTAGTTCGCCTTCATATCTAAAGAAGAGCTTACATGTAGACATTTTTCCTGGCTGGTAGTTTCTTTCACTTAATATTTTGTGGAGAGGCAGATGGTGTAAATGGGAGTAAAGAAGCCAAAATTATCCAGACATGCTGATCAGAACTGAATTAAAATTTTAAAAAATTAAAAAGAAAATGAACAGTGGTTGGCAAAAAAAAAAAGAAATGGAAATTTAAAAAGACATTGTTTATACAAACAAAAATGTTAAATTTAAAAAATATGAATTATTGGAAAATATTTAGAACATATTTTAAACAGATGCTTAATATTATCTATAAATAAATCTGATCACCTAAAATTGTTTTCAATGTCTACAGTGACTCAAATAATAAGTATGCATCACATTCAAATATGCAAAGATTAAAGTATAAAAATAAATTACATATATATGTATACGTTTGTGTGTGGTTAAAAAGTGCCGAAAACAATATATATCTAATTCTGAGGAAATATATATGTTTATGGTAATCTATCTCTATAATATTGTATACACACAATATATATGGAAAATAAAATTTAATTCCAAAGGGTGATTATCTTGTTGTGTATCAAGTGAAAGAAATATAGAAGAAAATACTCTCTAATAAATATAAATTTCTACACTGCATTCATTTTTGCAACAAATACATTAATTTTGAAATCTGAAATCTGTGTCTTTACCTCTGAAGTCAGGTCACTAGTCCTGCCTGTTTTTCTGCTCATCAGTGAAACTCTTTGGACCTCAATTTCCTATTCTATAAACATAAGGGAGTGTGTTTAGGTCAGTGCTACTGAAAGTGGAATGCTCACACAACCTGTATCATAAGGAATATGCACTCTCTAATAGAGGGACAAGTGTCATGCTGAGGATAAAATTACTTGAAGGAGTAAGTCCAGATACATACAAACTAGGAGTGCACAGCTCTTTAATGGACATTGACATCAACCTGGAAGAATGGTGTATTGATTGGCATCCCACCAGCGATATTAAGAGTGTTGACTTCCCCAATGCTCACCCACATTGAGTAGCTATTGTATAACTAAATTATCTCGTCATCATGTTAGTTGGATATTAAGGTAATTTTTAAATTTTTTCCCTAGAATACATACAGTGCTAATCATCATTGCCATCATTTTTAGTGCAATAAAGTCCAGTTACATATGCAGACTAACAAATACTGAGCAACAGGCACATGAGCTTGCAGAGTCTCCTACTGCTCCTGACCACAGGTACATTCCAGGTTGAGTGTGTGCACATATGTGTGTGTGTATGTGTCTTTTGGGAGACCCTAATGACAGTGTGTATACCTAGGAGGTTACAAATATCTCTCTGTGACATATGTTAGGTTCAAATTTAAAGAGGAGCCAGATCTATAATTTCTTAAGATTTTCCAATAGCACAAGAGCTGGACCACAGCATACTTCTAAGCAGACCAGAATCCATCTCCATCTTGCCCATCTATGGAAAGCAAGCCTGTCTGTAAACTCACCTGCTCAGGTCAGAGTTGGACTCCTCCAGGACTTAAGGTGTAGCAGTTCCCTAAATCTGCTTCTGAATACCAAAGTTGAGGGCCTTCAACTTGCAGCTATCAGTTGCAGAATCTTGAGAAACTGCATCCTCTCAGCTACCCAACACCACGGGTTCAATCATCTACATGAACAGCTCTGCCCTGGGGCACAAAATTCTGTATTCCCAGCACACGTTTGATGCATCCTACATGTGTGCGTGCATGTGTGCGTGCCTGCATCCATCCGTCCATTCATACATCCGTCCATCTTTTCATCCATCCACTCATACTGTTAGCAGGTAACAGGATCAAACTACACTCTTCCTTTGGTTAAATTGTAGCCTTCTCCAGAATGAAAACAAAGATGTAAAGTGTGAAAAGGGTGGGTGGTAAACTCAGGTGTTAAAACTAAGAAGAGATGGCTCCTTCCCATTAAGATTTCAACCTGCTCATGTCTCTAGTCACTGGTGATTTTGAAACATGATTTAAAGCCCTGGACCCTTCTCCACATTTCTAGTTACTGTCTTCTTTACGTGTATTCTGCCCTTTGCACCAAAGTTCTACAAAGAATTCTTGATACTCACTCATATACCTCTCATCTCCCCTCCAACTCAGTCTTCCTCCTTTATGTAATGGGGCTGTCTTCCCCACAATGCACTGAAATGAGATGTGACAAGGTCAACATACACCTCTTTGTCACATTTGTAGGGCATGAGTGTTAAAAAATGAAGATTCAAATGGAGACAAAAATTTCCCTCACCAAGACAGAATTCATTTGCTGTGTGTGAATGAGGGTTCTATTGCAATGCTATCATTACCTAAATGTTAGAGTCGCAAAACACCTTCCATAGAGTCAGAGTCAGATAATGGGGAAAGGTGTGCTATAGGCAATGGGCTCTCAAGTGAAGCACACATTTTCTCTAAATCCCATACTTTGGCTTCATTATAAAGGATTTTGCTAATAGCCTTTCTGAATGGTAGCAAAATTTTTCGTGGTCCCTTCAATAACACCTAACTTATGCTTTTTATTTCTCTCTCATGGTTTCCAAGTATGTAATTAAATCCTCTGAAATTATGATGTTGTCTTATACTATACCATGGGTAAATGCATTATATAAAAAATTGTCTAATATACCTTAGTTGTATGGTATATCTAACTATGTAAAATATATAGACGATGTAATAGCACTTGCTATCACCCGAATGTTTGTGTCCCCCAAAAATGCATATATTGAAACCTAACCCCTACTTATGGTATTAGGAAGTGGGGCCTTTGGCAGGTAATTGGATCATAAGGACAGAAACTGCCACAGTGAGAAG
The DNA here is from genome assembly GCA_003508835.1 of Eonycteris spelaea. NCBI lineage: Eukaryota > Metazoa > Chordata > Mammalia > Chiroptera > Pteropodidae > Eonycteris > Eonycteris spelaea. The sequence continues at coordinate 67,300 of PUFA01000690.1, read as the reverse complement.
CTGGTAGTCAGCAACCTTCAGCAGAACCGACCATGCTACCACCCTGAACTTGGACTTCCAGTCTCTAGAACTGTGAGAAATAAACTTCCATTGCTATAAGCCACTCACTCTGTGGTATTTTCTGATAGCAGCCAAAATGCTTATACTGCTTCACAGAAATCATAATGCTGGACTTTCTTTTGGGATATATCTATTCAGCAAAATAACCTAACCTATATAATAAATATGCATGAATCATCCATGCTAATGTTAATAAATGTTTGAATTAATTAAAAAAGAATGGGTGAGAGGAGTCGAATTGTTTTTATTGAATAGTTCCAAATAGTATATGCAGACATGCTCCTTCCATGAAGTGTGTAATGATTCATTTTATGTGTCTGCTTGACTGCCATTAGATGCCCAGATATCTGGGTGTGTCTGCGAGGGTACTTGCGGATGAGATTAGCATTTGAATAGATAGACTAAGTAAAACAGATTCTGCTCCCAATGCGGGTGGGCATCATCCAATCCACTGAGAGCTGAACAGAACAACATGGTGAAGGAAGAAGAATTTGCTTTCTCTGCTGACTGGTTGAGTTGGACATTGGTTTTCTCCTTCCTTCAGACTGGGCATTACACCATTGGTGCTTGGGTTCTCAGGCCTTAGGACTTGAAGCGGAACTATACCATCAGCTTTCCTGGGTCTCCAGCTTGCAGATGGAAGATCGTGGGACTTCCCATGCTCTATAATGGCATAAGCTAATTCCTCATAATCACTCATTCAATAAATCAATTAATCTTTCTTTTTTCTACTGTATATATGTATAGGGCAGGGCAAATAGTTACCTCACTTCTAAGGAATAGAGTAGGCATGTGCGAAATAGTTACTGTATACTGGAGAAACGCAGCAAACCCCACCTTAATCCAGAAATAAAGTCAACATCTCCAGTAATATTATGTGGGTACCTTATCCTCCTAGTACATTGTAACATGAAGGGTAATACAATCATGTGGTATTCTTTCTGAAAATCCATAATCTTAGTCTAATCGTGAGAAAAAAAAAAACTAACTAAGCCTGTTCTTCTCAAGACTGTCATGAAAATAGTCTGGCAGTTCCTCAATGGTTGATGATAGTTACCATATGACCCATAATTCCACTCCTAGGCACACACCCAAGAGAAATGAAAATATGTCTGCATAAAAACCTGTAAATAAATGTACATCATCATTTATAATAGCCAAACAGTGGAAACAACCCGAATGGCTATCAAGAAATTAATAGTTACTGTACTAGAAAGTTATCAGTACTCCTGACCTTGAATATGCTACATTTCCCACAGCCCCTCCTTCCCACCTTCTTGCTACTAGATGTTCAAGTTGCATTAATGTACCTTCATCAGCAAACTTCTCTCTTAAGAAGTTTCTGAGTAAAAAAAAATACAATAACCTTTCTTAAAATTCAACCTATAAACCTATGCGTAGAATGATTCTAATTCTGTCTCAAAAAAACCTGATAGGTGTGAAAAAAGACTGTGAAACCTTACACATCAGGACCTGCATAGGATCAAAACCCAGGTGGCAGTAGTGCACCTTGGCAGTTGGTGGTGAGTGGACTGAAGGCAGCTCAGCAACAGCGGAAGGTTACTGAGAGACCATGGGGCTTTGGAGCAGGGTCTGAGCATCTCTGTCTTGTGTCCTAAACAGGGGATGACAGACAGGGAATGGGGGAAGATCTGGGCAGTATCTATAGGGGTGGGGTAATGGAGGATGAATGTCCTACTTACTGAGAGGGACTCCTCCTAAGTGTGGAGTCTAACCTACACTGACGAAAGAACATATAAAGCAATGAATGTGATATAGACTTGGGATCAAGAGCAGATGGAAATACGTTTATATACACACAAATTTTCCAAACAGAACTGGTATTACAATAAAGAAAACATTCCAAGACATTTTTTATTCTTTGTAAAATGTATTCCTTTTTCTTAAAAAGAAAAACGGAGACGGATGCCACCAGTAAGCTAGATTCGGAATGTCAGCTCTGAGGGTTTCAGACCTGGGGGCTCAGCAAGTGGAGGGAGGGATAGAGACTGGGATCTTGGCTCCATAGCATTGGCCAGATTTTTATGGATTTTGTGGTGGGCCATTAATATCGATTCCTCTTTGTTCATCATTTCATGGGATATCTAGACTGAACTGAAGATAAAGTTGCACCTGTGTGCATTTGGATGGTAGAGCTAGAGGTGACATAGAAACACAAGAAAACAGAGATACGCTGCCAATGCATTTTGTCTACTTCATTTCTGGTGAAACTGATATAATGAATGTTTTCCCAGGTAATGAATATTTCTGCACATTACTTTTTTCCACCTATTTAAAAGTATGTCGTTTTCAATTATTTCAACATACTATTTTTGTGAATATAAATTTTAAAAAGTACACAAAAATATATAAATTGAAATTATCCCATATCTGTTACCAGCCCAACTCCCACCCCCTTCCCAAAGGTGTCTACTGTCATCAAATGGTGCCTCCTCTGCAGATGGGTCCCTGTAGGTGAGGGATACATGAACCTGGACACACTCATAGTGTTTTCCAAGAGATGTCAGACCTCACCTTTCTTTTCATCTTGTCTTTTCCACTTAATATGAATTTCAGGATTTGTCTTTGCATTTTATTAGTTCTTGTTTGGTATATTTCGACATGTTGGTTGTTCTGTATATTTTTATTTGAATTTTCCATTGAAATTACTTGCTATTTTTTTCACTGTTAGTAAGTTTGCTTCACCAACCATGGACAATAACTCAATATCTGAGATGAAGTTTTAAAATATTTTCTCCCTGATTTTCACAAAATCTTTCATTTTTTTCCATTTAGAATACAATTTTAAATTTGAATATTATAACACAAAAACTATACAGGTCATGGTTTAAAAATAATATTGAGGGGTGGCTCTATAGTGTTGTGGTTAGCACATTTGCTTTACAAGCAGAAGGTCCTGGGTTCGTGCCCCAGGTGGAGCCACAGACCATACCCCAGGTGCGCCAGGCCCACCTCCAGTGTGCTAGGTCCCCCAGTGTGCCAGCCCCCTCCCCCAGTGCCCCAGGCCCTGGATGCACCCTGGATGTGCCCAGGAGAACATTGGGGGAGATGCCCCATCTTCAGAGATCCAGTTCTTAAAAAGGGAGACAGCAACATCTGCAGGTCAGGAATGGAAATAGGGGGTGGGGGGAATTAAAGAGGGGGAAATTTTTCAAATTAAAAAAATAATATTGAACAATATTTCAGGGAGTGCTCTGCCAATCTCTGGAAAGATTAGAGCATTCAGCTCCAGGAAGCATCAAGGAAAAATGGTGAAATTCTTAGAGTAATTCCAGAGTGAGATGCCGATAGGAAACAACAAAAAAAGTATTTCTCAGAGTTACATGTACTCCTCTAATGTCAGTGCCCTGGTATGAGTAACGGTCATAATGATGTGTAACTTGAGCAGCTGTTAAGATTAAAGGGGATGAAATATAAAGTACATCTTGCTTAAAGCAGCTCCAGTTCCACACATATTATTTTCTTTCCTTCTAGATCACCTGTCCCAAGGACAACAACTCAACTTCTGCCTAATCCCTACTCATCATCTTCAGGGATAAGCCAAAGGATGTGGCCCAAACCCAAGTCTCTTGGCACAGGGCAAGATTTTGTCTCCTCTGTCATCTTCATCACCCAGAAAGGTTGTTGAGGTAGTCCCCACGGTGCCACAATAGCAGGGATTGTGACTGACCGTATTTCCTTGGAAGCCAGTCTTCTAAAAGGGAGGCTGCTCTGTGTTCTATAGGGAGGGTGAGGGATGGAACCTCATTCCCATCCTGCCACTCATTGGAGAGGTGACTTAGCTCTGTGAACCTGATCCTGTATGATCATGTGTGAAAAGGGACTAAGGCTAACGTTGTCACAGAGCTCTCTCAAGGCATAAATGAAAAAACTTGCCTGACTATATGGCATGTGGTGGGACTTCAATGGCCTTTAAGTCTTGGGACACAGCAGTAGGGACTGGCTGAGACTTAGGGCTAAGGTCAGCATTGTGAAGTCATTTATCATTGTTTCTCCTAATGAGAAGATATCTTTATGAAGAAAGTACTTATCTTATCTCTCTGTATGCCATGGGTTCAAAGTTTTCGAGACTCAGATTCACAGGCTTTGGAGCATGAGGTCAGGGGATAAACCTAAGCTGTTCTACTTCCTAACTGTGCAGTCCTGGGCCAAGTCCTTCTCTCTGTCCCTCAGCTTTTCTTCTTTAAAAGGAGAGTGGGGGGCTGTGAGCATGAAATGAATCAATGCAAACAAATTACCATATAAAAAATTTAGCCGTAGTCATTTTTCTTATATATCTTTATTGGCATTACTATCTCCACAGACATGAATAAACAGGATACAGAATGACATTTATTCACAGTCAATGATGTGGGGTATGTGGTAGTGAGTGTACCTGTTTCCTAGGACTGACATAATTAATTGCCAGGAAATTCACGGCTTAGAACAAGATATCATCTCATAGTTCTGGACACCGGCAATCTGAAATCATGGTGTCGGCAGGACCACCCTCCCCCTGAAGCCTCGAGAGGAGATTCATTCCTTGCCTCTTCCACCTGCTGATAGCTACTGGCTTTCCTTGCTTTGTGGCAGAGTAACTCCAGTCTCTGCCTTTGTCTTCACATGATCTTCCGCCCTGTGTGCATGAAATCTCCCTCTCCTTTTTCTTCTAAGGACACCAGTCATTGAACTTAGAGATCATCCTAAATTGTTACATTTAGGGACCATCCAAGATGATCTCTTCTTAACACCTTTAACTCAATTATATCTGCAAAGACCCTACTTCCAAATAAGGTATGGTAGGGGGTGGGTGGTTAGGATTTGGAAATGTTCTGGCAGGATGGTGTACAAAATTCAACCCACTACAGTAAGGCAAACAAGTTACAAAATTAAATGTAAGATGAGATCTTATATTTTGTATGTAAATATATAAATATATGTATACATGCATAAATATATAAATACCTGCATAAAAACTTCTGAAAGAATATAATGCAGATGAAAACCTTAGAAAGGGTTTTCTTTGGCCGATAGGCTATGAGGTATTGCTTTATTTCCCTTAAAATGTCACCTATTTTTAACTATAATAAACACCTATTGCTGTTACAATTATACAAAATACTAAAATGGCTGGGAAACATAAGCATTTTCTGTCCCAACCATAGGAGAACCATTCACTTCAGAATAGGAACAATCCTGAGACCTAGAAAAGGAGACAAGATGATGTAGGAGCACTTCCACAGTGTAACAGGACACAGTACCCCAAATTCTAAACCACACTGATAAAGTCAATATGTTAAATTTTGCACAGTTAAGTGAGAAAAATACATGGGACTTTTGTTTCTTATTGCTGTGCCCTACAAACAGAAAGATCAAAGATCTTATCAGATGAGAAGCAGTAACATACACTGACTATATCTGGGGGCTCCGCAGCCACATAGACTCTGTCCACATCTCAGTCTTGTGACAGGCTAACCCTGCTCTCACTGTGCCTCAGTTCTCTGATGGTTGAAGTCGAGCATCAGTACCTCATCCTCATAGGTTGTGGTGAGTAGTAAATGAGTTAGTGTAGGTTTCGTATGTACAAGAGTGTGGGACACTGAGGGAGTCGGCAGTAAATATTAACCATTCTTATCATTATTGCCATATCAGAATGGACCATTAGGAATCTAGATATATTATGTAGATTCATTTTGATTGACTACTTCAGTGGCTGTTATGTGTTGAATTATGGCTCCTGAAAAAGATAAGCTTTAGTCTTCACCCCTCAGAATGTACCCTTATTTTGAACTATGGTTGTTGCAGCAGTAATTAGTTACGATGAGGTCATTCTGGAGTAGAGTGGGCCTCTGAATTAGTGTGACAGCTGTCTTATAAGAAGACATCCATGTGAAGATAGAACTACAGGGGTAACACCCCATGATGAGGCAGGGGTTGTAGGAATACAGCTGCAAGCCAGAAATGCAGAGACTGTCGGCAAATCACCAGAAGCTAAGAAGCAGCACAGAGGTTCTCTGGCAGGCTTCAAAGGGAGCATGGCCCTGGCAACAACTTGATTTCAGAGTTCTAGCCTCCAGAACTGTGAGACAAGACATTTCTATTGTTTAAGCAACCTGGCTTATGTTACTTTGTTACGGCAGCTTTGGGAAGTGAATGCGGTCTCCCACATATAAAATGCTAAATAATATTACTGAAAATGAAGAATGGTTCCCTTTTTGACCTACTGGAATCAGAAACAAATACTTAAAGCTAAGATGTAGGAGACATTGTCACAAAATTAGACATTAAAGAATTCAAAATGTTAAGAACACTGTGGTGCTTTTCACATTTGGATGAATACAGCAACCAACAGGAGAAACTGTTCAAATATGCAGACCTTCCATCCCACCTCCCTGTTTTCGATATAGCAGACCCAGGGTGAGTCCAAGTGTCTGCTATTTAACAAGCACCTCCTGAAGATTGTGATAAAATAGACCATGACCCACACTTGGAGAAATCCTGACCTAAACAGCTGACATTCATGTAGCATTAACTTAATGTCTACCACACAGAGTTCTGTGCCATCTGGGGTGTCTCCGTTAATGTGATTACTCAAAAGTGCACTGGTCCTTCCCTCCCACCTATAAGCACAGATAGACTTCCCACATGGGATCACACCTAAACTCCACAATATTCCTGGGAGGTTGGGAGCATTGGGTATTGTTATCCTGTTGTGTAGATGAGGCTGCAGGAAGCAGAGTGACTTACCTGAAGTGTCTCAAAGATGGGACTCTTCAATCTAGCTCCAGGAGCCTGTCTAGCACACTCGAGATCACACTTGGTTCTTCTCTATCAGCTCCTGTTTCTGGGGCTCGGAGTCCACACCCTTCTCTGAGGTTCTACCAGAAGGGAGAGCCAGGGGGTAAGAGCACATGGAAAAGAGAGGAACACGAGAGAATGGGAAAACTACATGAAACACAGGAGAAACGGGTGAATGATGTGCTTGCCTGTCACCACTCGGTTCACTGAAAGCTGTGCAATGACACATTTCCTCTCCCCTAGCTCCACCACAGAGTCCCCTCCCCTCACAGCAGTGACACTGAAGCTCAGATATCATGGAAATGTGGGCTTATCCTTGCTTGCTGTTACGTATCCAAGTATTCTCTCTGGTAAGTCAAGCTATGATGCTAATTTCTGCTGTATCTCACTGATAGAAAGAAGGAGAAGAAATAAGAACGGGCAATTACCATTTTGAGGGCCTATGGAATGACATATGCTGTAGGTTGTCATATTCACATTTTTTTTCCTTTAAATTCTCAAACAATGCTCTGACATGGACATCATTACCTTCTTTCTACACATGGGAAGATGCTCAAGCACACAGAGCAAAGTACACACTCAAAGAACTCTAAGATGGCGTCAAATGGACACAGAACCCAACTTGATGAGGCTAAAATGGCCAATTCTGTGACAATATGAACATCAAAATACATAATCATACTGTCAGGTAGTGACCCTTTGAGAAAAATAGGAATCTATGAGTCATACTAACATAAACAAACAAACAAACAAACCAATAAATAATTGATGGAGAGAAAGGAAAGAGCTCTACTCAACATTTGAATGTCAATTTATAGATCTAGAGGGAATGACAGAATTATAAAAGCAATAGTTGACAGATATCATAGTAAGGTGTGATTCAGGCAAGAATCATGAACGAATTTTCAGCCTGTACCACAGCAGTCACTGAGTCACCATGGTAACTATGCTACCCAGGGAAACCTGGGGGGGGGGACAGCAGATAGTCCTGATTATTTCCAAATATGTGCTAGGAACTGAACAGACCAACATAAACATACAGTAATTAACCTCAAATATCCCTCATGATAAGTACTCTTCACAGCTTCACCATTACACACACACATTCATATATGTTTTCTCGTCCTCTCTCCTTACCATCCAAGAACCTAGGATTCATCGAGGTGGATATGTTTGAGTATAAAAAAGAAAATTCCACAATTCAATTCAAACAACATAAAGTTTAAAGCTGCTAAACTATTTATTTTAGTGACTGACTTTCTCTGGGACATTTTTTCTCCCTAGTTTTAGTATCTTGCCAATGAATATCTAAAAGCTGATAAGGAAAACGAAGCAAATGAAAATTGCGTTGGTAAATTTTGTCAACACAGCAGAGCAATAAAAAGAGGACCTGGGTTGGGATCCCTTGGTCTCTCCACACCCCAGGGCGGTTCATCCCCACCCCACGGACAGACAGGTCCAGCATCGCCGTGCTTCACTGGTGTGACTATGTGCCCAGCGCCATGCCAGGCACTGGGTTAGTGACAATGACACTGATACCAATGCGCAGTGATCCGAACAATCAGATATTACAATGAGCTTCTCGCCGGGGCTTTTTCGTTTTCCTCTCCTTTCCTCGTCCATCCCTAACGACAAAGTTGAAAAGGAGTAAGAGGCGGCCTGAGTTCGTGCAGGCATCACGATCTCGTGATAACCGCAGGGCCAGGGGTCTACTCGCGTCACCACCGCCTGTTCACAGCCATCCTGTGGGCTAAGCGTCCTCGTCCCGGCTTTACGGAGGGGGAAGACGGACTGAGAGCGCCCTTGCCGGTCTTACCTCCCGCGCCCCTGCCTTTAGATGGAAAGTAGCTCCAGGGCACCCCTGGAGCAGGACACCACGCTCACTGGCCGGCGGGACCATGGCGTTACCTACGCGACCGCCGGAGCATCCAACCCCAAAGCGGGAAAGCGGAGGCTTGGATCGGGATCCCTTGGTCTCCCTACGCCCCAGGGCGGTTCAGCGCCACCGTGGCACCCACACCCTCAGCTGAGTCCCAAACCCCTGCAGGCGAGATCTGCTTTTCCGCCAGGCCAGGTCGGTCTCCTTTAAAATGTCGTCACGGCGGCGGTGTAGACGTCCGGTTTCTATGGCAACCGCGACGCTCAGCCAGGTCCTCCGCACTGGAGAGAAGCCTGGGCACACCTTCCACCCGCTGGCCCTCAGGTGAAAGCCAAACACCTTGGCTCTTCAGGCAGCCACGTGAGAAGGCATACTGATTAGAGGCACTGGACTGCGACCCAGGCTGTTGGGGAACTCTGACCCATTTGGTGAACAAAACATGTCCCTGTGGTCAGGAACTGTGTTTGCTTTAAAGAGACAGAGGGGGAGTATTATCAGTATGGAGACCCAGGGTGGTTCCTCGGGGTCTGGAGATGGGCTAGCCTCGGGAAACGTGAATTTGTGATATCACAGGCCATGCTAAGCAGTTTGCCATCTGGGGCAGCGACCCAAGATTATAGACCCCAGAGGCTGTCTGTAATCATGTGCTGAATGATCTATGTACAACCACAAAAAATGTCATTTAAGAACTCTCAGAGTTATTGCATGGAGGCAGGCCTAAAAAATCACAGTCACTCAGTAGGCAGAAATCTTGTCAGTTGAAGCAGACATTGTTTTGTTCCTGGGAAATACTTATTCCACGTTTCCTATATTTTCTTCCCGGTGGAGGGACATCCATGACCAAACGCATATAACCTCTCTATACACGTCCTCTATCTACAGAACCATTTACCTGATTAGTGAGGCTGAAGGACCAGGCGTTGCACAGTCCAGGTCTGTCCCTTCGAAGCTCTGGGAGCAAGCTGCCCTTATGGAGCACATGTTTGATCCTGCCCTGCCAGGTGAGCCTAGAATGGAGTAGGTGAAGTGAAAGTAGGTGCTGTGCACTAGAGAAACTCGGAAACATCACCTTAAACCAGCGATGAAGGTCAACATCTCCACTGACCCAGTGATGTCACGTGGGTATGATGTCCCCCAATATGATGTGACAAGAAGGCACTTCAGCTCTGGTATTCTTTCTCAAAACCCATAACCACGTGTAGTCATGAGAAAAATAACAAACTATCTTACCCTTCAAGACTGTCGAGGTCATGAAAGCAATCCGACAGTTCCTTAAAGGTAAACAGAGAGTTATCATATGACCCAGCGATTCCCCTGCTAGGTACACAGCTAAGAGAAATGAAAAGAGGTGTCTACATAAAAACTGGTATACGAATGTATGTAGCATCTATATTGATAATAGCCAATAGTGGAAATAATCCAAATGTCCACCAGTGGATGAATGGATAAACAAAATGTGTATATATCACATGGCAATAAAATGGAATGAAGTACCGCTACATGCCACATGATGAACCCTGAAAACATTGCACCAGGGAAAGAAGCTGAATATGCAAAAGACCACATATTGTATGATCCCATTTACACGACATGTCTAGAAACAGGCCATCAGTATAACAGTACCCAAGGAATTCCCCTGTAACACCCAGATTTCCAGAAAGCTTAGCCTGGTGGGTTTGGGCCATAAGCCCCTCCCTCCCAGTCCCCGCCCCTCCAGGATTTCAAGCTGCAATTCAGGCTTCTGTCACGAGGTGGCACCAACAAACCTCCATTTTCAAATTTCCCTACAACGATGTTTTCTTCAAAGAGCAAAAAAAAATTCGATTCCCTTATTAAAATCCAGCCTATGACCCTATGTACAGAATGATTCTAATTCTGTCAGGGCAAAAAAATTGTAAAAAAACGAGACTGAAACATACTCCAACGCTTGCATTTGATGGAGCACGACAGCACACTTTCCAGTTGAGTGATGGGTGGGAGGCAGAAGGGCAGGGCAGGTGGGAGGTAACTGAGAGCTGATAGGGCATTGGAGGGGTCTGGACCTCTGTGTCCAGGGTCATGAACAGGGCATGACAGACAGATGGTGGGAGAAACACTGGGCCACCTATATGGGGGTGGGGTAATAGAAGGTGAATGCCAGGCTTTCTGGTAAAGAACTGTCTGTACAGTCCACACTCTGTATCAACCTACACCGAGAAGGGAAGAGATCCACCAGTGAATGCGATGTAGATTGGGGTCAAAAAGAGATGGAACAATTTTAATACATATAAGATTTCCAAACAGAATTGACATAGTTAACAAACCATATCATATTTGTTTTCTCTTTTCAAAATGTACTCCTTTTCATTAAAAAAAGAACAAAAATAGAGATTGATGTGGCGTTACCTGTTAGCCAGATACGGGATTGCGGCTCTGAGAGCTTCAGACCACGGGGCTGGGCAAGGGGAGGCAGGAATGCAGGTTGAGAGCTGACTTAGTGGGACTAGCGAGCGTTTGCTGCATTTTCACTTAACTGGAGCAATTTTTGTGTTTCTATTATTCTTCTAGGATATAAAAGCATGTTTTCCAGGATATTTAAATTAGATTGGAAGTCCAGTTTCAGTCTGAACTGAGGGTAAAGTTGCAACTGTGAGCATGTATTTAAGGTGGTAGAGCTGGAAAGGACATAGAAACACACACACAGACACAGTCAATTTGACTCTGTCTACGGTCATGCACCACGTAACAATCTTTCAGCCAACAAAGGGACTGCATATACAGCAGTGGTCCCATAAGATTATAAAAGAGCTAAGAAATTCTTATCGCCTAGTGACATTGTGAAGTCGCAGCGCAGTACATTACTCACGTGCTTGTGGTGATGCTGGCATAAGCAAACCTATTGCACTGCCAGTCATAAAAGCATAGGATGTACAATTACGGTAGACTATACTAACTAGGTTTGTGTAAGTGCAGTCTATTATCATATATATACAGTTTAGTTCACCGTTTTTCATTGTTGGCTTTGTTTTTAACTTTTGCCTTAAGTACTAGCAGGTGGAAGAAGAGTTCTGATTAAATGACAAGGTATAAGATGGGACCTAATTTTAGTTATTAAGGAACCCTTAAGAAGCTGATTGAGACCCATGTTTTAAACAATGCATTTGATTGGAAATACCATATCCATAGCACATGAAGTAATGTTATTTGTCTGGTTTTGTTTGTGAGCTTGTTGTAGTTATTTTAATCTGTACAGCAACCACTCTACCCAACAGTTATAAAAGCATAGGCTTTTGGAAAATTGTAATATCTAGCAATGTAATCCCTACTCCTCCATTCCGCCTTTGGGTGGGTGGTAGAAATAATAAGAAAAAAATGACTATGAAAGATATCAGTAATTACAGAGCACAAAGTAGGTAAGTAGGTAAAATGCTTGGTCAACAGCATTCAACCAGCAAATAAAGGTTCACAGCATCAAATTTAGGTCCATCTACCCCAAATGTCATGCCCCTAACCTCTTGTTACTGAGTGTTATTCTGCGTTGGAACCAAGGCCAACACGGGGGCAGGGACTCACCCAAGGTCCTGTGGTCAGTTAAATGTGTCTGGCAATTGTGGCACTTGTTTAATGACTCCCATTTCTGTCTAGCTGACCTGCTCCTATTCTGCGCTCTCTCTTTACTATTTCTGCTTCCTGGAGCACAATAAGAAATTGCTTCTGAGAAAACTAGAAGGAAGATAGGGAAGCAGGAAAACACATGGAAAAAGGGAAATGATGAGATGGGACCAAAGTTTGTTTCTTCCTGCTCCATTTCTAGATATGATCTGTATACAATTTTACTTTGGGGGCAGAGAAGGCAGGGTGGGCTAAGAGTAACATATATCAGAGTCCTACTACTTGAGACATTTTTTCAGGTTTTCTACTTCTCCTCCAAGTCTGTGAAAAGGTCCCCTTACTCTCATTTTACAGGTAACCAACCTCAGAGGTATGTGAATTTTCCGCGGTCATATGTCTACTCCTTGCGCTCTGCACAGGCCACCCAGCAACCTCCAGTTTGGCTAATGGATTTCCAGAGCTTAAGGACCAATAGTAGGAAATGCTCTTGAAATGGGAACTGGGCTGCCATGTCCCCATTGGTAATCACTCCCCTTTTGTTGATGAAGATGACGGTGGCAATGAAATCCTGCCCTGTTGGCCAAGAGGCCTGGGTGTGGGGCCACAGGGACTGACTGATTCCCGAGATGATGAACTAAACCCACGAAGCAGCACAAGCTGTTGCCCTTTGGAAAGGGAACTTGAATGGCAGGATATTAACATATACGCAATCGCTATATGGAGGGTGTTTTAAAGTTTAACTCATTTAGTGCTAACAGCTCTTTTAAAGACTAATAGTTTTCCCCAGTACAGAGAAGGAACCTAAAGTTAAAAGTTAAGTAACCTGACATAGGGAAACAACCTTTGAATTACTGCTCCATGACTCAAAATCTGAAATGTCACAAACCACTAAGCATTCCTCAAAGCATTATTATTCACTTGTTCATTTTAAAACAATGGGCTGAAGTACTCTTCAAATACTCAAAGTAACATAAAATGTCAAAGACTACATTAATATCAAAAAATTAAAAATCAAGTTGCATGTGAAATGCTGTATTCTGACATTGGGTTTAATGTATAAACTACTCTTAAACCATGGAGATGGATCAATGATCTCAAGAGAGAATACATACAAAAAGCAATATAAATCCCTAACAAATATTTGGGAATATGCCAAACCAATTAAAATGAAAATGAATGATATTAGTGAAACAGAAAAGTCATAAAGTATAATGCAGAATATGATTGCTTTTCTGCAAAAGAATATATACCAACATGAGTATATACATATATGATGCATGTGTATGATTATAAGTTAATGTGTTACATACAGAGAAATATCTGGAGACTAGATGCCAATAAATTAATCCAGATCATTATTCTATTATGGTGACCAGGGTAGGGGCAAAGGGGAATGACAGAATAATTTCATCTTCTAAATATGCATTTCTATATTGTTTGATACTTGCTGGACAAGGAAAAGTATCAATTGGTAATCTGAAATAGTTCTTGAGATACAGTTTATGAAACAGAATATGTGTGAATTAAGTCACAAAATGAAGTGCAGAAATATATTTATTGACTTGAAAACATGTTCATATACCATTGCATAAAAAGTAGCACATTAAGATATTTCTCTGATAATTCAATGTGTTTACCCATTGGTGAGAGACAGTGGATGCTTTCATTTTCTAAACTTGCATTTCTATAGTATATTAAATGTGGAAATTTTATTGAATAAAAATGTTAAAAAACATAAATACTTGTGAACTGATAGCAAATGCGATGTTCACATATTCATTCTCTGGAAACATGTTTATAATATATTGTTTATGTGTTTGTATATATGTACCTGTTTGCATGTGTGTATTTCTATGTTTCAAACTTCTTCACACCAACTATTCACACTCCAGCTCACCCAAATTTCTATTATGTAGTAGCATACTTTCACTATGTCCTGTCAATAGGATCAGTATGCACTATTAAAGGCGGTTCGTACAAAGATTCCCGCTTTTTTCAGGCTGCACATTAAACACAACCTGAGCAAAAATCTGCTTCATGATTATATTGGTAGGTGTCAACATGACTTTTTTTCCCACCACATGTTCTCGTAGCCTACAAACTGTCCTTCCACTAATAGCAGCATGATGACTGCTAGCAAGCCTCACTAATCTGTCTTTATCCCCAACAATCAAATTAATTGGAGAACTATCTGTAGTCATGTCAACATTCTCATGATCCTCCATCTCCATTATTCTTATGGGAGCTGACATTGTCATCACCACACTATATACTTCCTCTATATATTAATTATACACAACAAAGAAAACAAACATATCACATCAACAATCACAAACCATCCTTGACAAGAGAAAACACTCTTATAGCAATGAACCTAATACTTCTCTTCTACCCATTAATCCCAAAATAATTGGGGAACTTTGTACTATAAATCAAGTTTAATCAAATGTTAGATTGTGAATCTAATAACAGAAACTAAAAATTCTTATTTACCAAAAAAGTATCCAAGAACTGCTAATTCATGCTTCTGTGCATAACAGTATGGCTTTTTCAAACTTTTAAAGGATGGAAGTTTCTCATTGGTTTTAGGAACCAAAGAATTGGTGTGACTCCAAATAAAAAGTAATAAATCTATTTGCCTCCTCCATTATAGTCTCCTTTTAAAATTAAATTTATCTAATCCTGATAATATCAATTATAGCAAGTACCCCTAACACCTACAAAAGTAAGATATACCCAATCTACATAAAAACTACAATCTCATATGACTTTATACATACCTTAATCCCAACAATAATATTTGTCCAATTGGGCCAGAAATGGTAATTTCAAACATTGAGTAACCATTCAACCCCTAAAAATAACGTTTGGCTTTATACTAGACTACTTCTTAGTGATATTTTGCCAGTAGCACTATTTATCACATGATGAATCACAGAATTCTCATTATGCACTCAGACCCCTATATTAACCCATTCTTTAAATAGCGAATTATATTTCTTATTATGGTGCTAATCTTGGTGGCTGCCAACAACTTTTTCCAGTTGTTTATTGGGTGGGAGGAGGAAGGAATCACATCTTGCCTGTTAACTGAGTGATGATATGGCTGAACAGACACAAATACCGCAGCCCTACAAGCTCTCTTACATAACTGCATAGGAGACATTGTATTCCTCATAGCTGTGATATGTTTTTTCTTCAGCTTCAACACATGAGATCTCCAACAGATCTTTTTCACTTAACTTTAATAATATTTAACTTCCCACTAGCCGACTTCTTTTAGCTGCAGCTGGGAAATCCACCCAATTCAGACTTCACCATGACTACCTTCCGCTATAGAAGGCCTCACACCTCTATTGGCCCTATTCCATTCAAGCACAATAGTTTGTAGCAGGCCTTTTCCAATTACTATGATTCTACCCATTAACAGAAAATAATAAGCTAATCCAAACGATAATATTTATACCTAGGAGCAATCACCACATTATTTGCGGCAATCTGTGCCCTCACCCAAAATGATATCAAAAAAAACTGTGGACTTTTCCATGTCTAGTCAACTAGGCCTAATAATGGTAACCATTGGTATTGAACAACCATACCAAGCATTTCTCTATATCTATAAAAACACATTCTTCAAGGGCATACTATTCCTATACCCGGCTCTATTATCCACAGCCTCAACAACAAACAAGATTTTTGAAAAATAGGGGGCCTATTTAAAGCATTATCTTTCACCACCACTGCACTCACCATTAGACGCCTAGTATTGACAGGAATACCCTTTCTTGTGGGCTTTTATTCTAAATACCTAATTATCAAAACACCTTGTATACCAACACCCAAGCACTATTAATCACTCTTACTGCCACTTCCTTAATGGCCATCTGCAGTACTTGAATCACCTTCGCACTTCTGGAACAACCAAACTTTCCTACTCTAATTCTAATTAATAAAAATAACCCCTCCCTTGATGAATTCTATTAAATGCCTCTTCGTTGGAAGTGTCTTCACTGAGTTCTTTCTGACAGCATTATTCCAACAACCATCTCACAGATAACTAAGTCTCATTATCTAAAACTAACAGTCCTCCCTGTGACTGTTCGTTTTTGTCCTGGTACCCAAACTTAACCTCACAACACAGAACCTTAAATTTGAGTATCCTTCCACTATATTCAAGTTCTCTAATCTCCTAGGATACTTCTCAACTTTCATGTACTGCTTCCCACCATTAATAAGTCTATCAGCAAGCCATAAAGTAGTATCTCTACTAATAGACTTGGTCTGACTAGAAAATACCCTACCTAAGTTAATCTCTTTCTTTTTTCAAATAAAAAACTTCTACACTAGCAATACCCATAGCCTCCTTACTGAAAAATCCAGAGTCTCTAGTATCATAAATAACCCAATCCCCTATCCCATTAAATTTTAAATGCAACTTCCGCCTCCTCATTTTCAACACAAAAAATCAATATAAAATCTATAACTAAACCAGAAATGAAAGCTCTTAAGACAGTCTAACTAGAAACTCACACTTCAGGATATCACCCTGTAGCTATAGCATTATATGACCAAAACCCATCAGCATCCCCCTAAATAAATCAAAAACACTATATTAGACCTAAAAAGGAACCATCAAAATTATTTACAATCCCAAACCCAACTCCTCCACTCACAATCAACCCAAGCCTTCCATAAAATGGTGATGGCTTTGAAGAAAACCCTACGAAACCAATGACAAAAAACAGTACTCAAAATGAATACAATATATGTCATCATTGTTCTCACATGGAGTCTATCCATGCCCAATGACATGAAAAATCATCGTTGTACTTCAACAAGAACAGTAATGACCAACAGCTGAAAATTCCACCCACTCTTCAGAATTATCAGCAACTCACTTATTGATATACCGGCCCCATAAATATTTCCTCATGATGAAACTTCAGCTCTCTTTTAGGCATCTGTCTGGCCATCCAAATTCTTAACAGGACTCTTCCTAGCAATGCACTATACATCAGACATGACTAGTGCTTTCTACTCTCTGTCACCCATATTTGTAAACTACAGCTTAATTCTATGCTATACACACTCCAACGAGGCTTCCATATTTTTTATCTGCCTCTTCCTGCATGTAGGCTGGGGCCTTTACTGAGGATCCTTCACATTCATAGAAACTTGAAACATCAGAATCATCTTATTATTTGCTGTAATAGCAACAGCATTTGTGGGTTTTGTGCTCCCATGAAGTCAGATATCTTTCTGAGGAGCAGCAATCTTTATAAACCTCCTTCCAGCAATCCCATATATCGGAACTAACTTGGTCGAATTAATCTGAGGAGGATTCTCAGTCGATAAAGCCACTTACCCAATTCTTTGCTTTCTACTTCCTCCTTCCCTATATTATCTCAGCCATAGTAATAGTATATCTACTATTCCTTCACAAAACAGGATCTAACAAGCCCACAGGCATCCCATGAGATGCAGACATAACCCTACTCCATCCATACTGTACAATGAAAGATATCCTATGGGCTTTACTTAGAGTTCTGGCGTTACTATCACTAGTCTTATTTTCACCCAATCTCCTGGGAGACCCAGACAACTATACCCCAGCCCAACTCCACAACACTCCCTCACATATTAAGCCAGAATGATATTTTCTATTTGCTTATGCAATCCTATGATCAATCCCCAATAAATTAGGAGGAGTCCTAGCCCTGGTTCTATCAATCCTAAGTCTAGCCATCATCTCACTACTCCACATATCAAAACAATGAAGCATAACATTCCAGCCCCTCAGCCAATGCTTATTTTGACTACTAATAGCAGACCTACTAACACTAGCATGAATCGGAGGACAACCAGTTGAACACCCCTTCGTCATCATCGGCCATTATATACTTGCATCCATTATATACTTTCTCCTTATTCTCATACTAATGCCCCTTGCAAGTATGGTGGAAAACAACCTCTTACAAGCAGAGTTTTGTAGTATATTTATTACCCTGTACTGTAAAACCAGAAAAGGGGAATAGTAGTTCCCCAAAAGACTCAAGGAAGCAACTCAAGTTTCACTGTCAACACCCAAAGCTGAAATTCTACTTAAACTACTCCTTGAAATGTCATATATGAATAGAATTAATCTAATGTGCTATGGCACTATTAAATTATTTTATAAATTTACACATCACTATGTATTACGTGCATTAAACTACCACATCCATATATAGTACATTGTGGAGAGCAGGTTGTAAGCTGACACGGTCCTTACAATCTGTGAGGGCAACCAAGGGTTACTTCACCTCAGCAAACTCCTGAGAACAAGAAGGTATTAACATAGCCACAGGCAGGCAAACAAGCTGAAGGTCATGAGAAGATATGGCTTGGGAAAAGTAGAAGAAACAGCGTTGTTATGTCTAAGGGAAACTGCTTATGCCAATTATTATGTTCCTGTATAAAAGCAGCTTGCAAAAATAAAACTGCGCCACTGCTCCACCATCAGTGGACAGTGGACTTCCGGATCCCAGCTTTCTGTCTTCTTTTCTTTTCTTAATCTCCCAGCATTCCCACTCAGGTACATTCTCCAGAGCCGCGCTGGATGTGGCAGGATTTACCATTTGCTGGATGTGGCAGTATATACTATGTATATTCGTACATTATACACCCCATCATATAAGCATGTACATAACATTACATATATAGCATAATACGTATATGGCCCTGGTAAATAACTTATCTAATGACATATATATCTGCATCAAAAATTCAATTCTTGATACTGCATAGTACGTAGTTATTAATCGTGCATAACACATTAAGTCAAATCATTTGCAGTCAATATTGTATCACAACCCATAGGCATTTTGTAACTACCAGCTCCCATGAAACCAGCAATCCTTCCAATAGGTATGCCTCTTCTTGTCCCAGGCCCATAAATTGCGGGGTTTCTAAAATGGGTCATAAATGACATCTGGTTCTTACTTCAGGACCATCTCACCTAAAATCGCCCACTCGTTCTTAAATAAGACATCTCAGTGGACTAATGGCTGATCAGCCCATGTTGACATGTAACTGTGGTGGCATGCCTCTGGTACCTTTTTAATTTGGGGTATGCTAGGATCCAGCTATGGCCATCAAAGGCCTTAACACAGTCAAGCAACATGTAGCTGAGCTTATATTGAATATTGCACATCAAATCACAGGGTATAGAAAATGAATTATTCAGGACATCAACAGAACACTGCATGAAACAAATTGACAAAAAAAATCTACTGCTCCCTGACATTGACAACCATAAGGTGTGATCCATTTGATGGTCACAGGACATATTAGATTCTACACATATGATACATATACATTATGCACATGTTAGCATGTGCTATGAATATAATATGCACATATTACACATACATCACACACACATTACACATGGGTTATGCGAACATCATGCACGTGCTCCACAGACAGTATGCACACATTACTCACACACTGCACATGCTATGCACACACTATGCACACTTACACACAAGTTACCCCACACACTGCACATGTACTATGCATATGCTACACACATGCTACACTACACTTCATACATGTTAGCACACTACACACATGTTACACAAACATTGCTCACACATTATACACATTGCACTCACCTATGCACATGCTACACACATGCTATGCAACCACTACACAATGCTACATATTACACACGTGTGCGGTGCACACATTATGCACCTGTGGCACACACGCTACACATACATGGCAAAGCTCATCCAAGTAACTAATTTAACAAACAAACCCCCTTATACCTTATTAAATCTAATACTGCTTATAATTGTTAATATCTTGCCAAAACTCCCAAACAAGACTGAACACACAGTACTATGTAAAGCCCTTTATGCATTATATAGGTAATTAGACAGATTTAATAATGGAATAGTGCCAGGCCTAATGACTAAGGCTGTTTAATGAAAAATACCCCTCCCTGATACAAGCATGCTACTTTTAATAAATCATTTTTTCCTTAGACAGCTACCCCGCTAGACTTGTAATTTCCTTTATCATACAAAAATAACTACATCTGCTAATGTCCACAGATCTCCAAGTTAGTGTTTCCTTTCTCACCACCCTAATGACAATCTTCACACTTCTTCGTTAATGTAGCTTAATAAAAGCATGAATTAGGCTATGGAATACATAACACCACCCATCATCTCCTCAAGTATCAAAATATGCCAAAACCTTATTTACAAATGTTTAACGTATAAGAGGAGATAAGTTGTAACAAGGTTAGCATACTGGAAAGTGGAAAGATCAAAGTGTGGCTTAAAAAAAAGCACCTAGTTTACACCCAGGAGCTTTCTGAGTAAATTACCACTTTGAACCAACACCAGCCTGAGCCACATTACCCTCAACTTCTACAAGCAACTAAAATAAAACATTTACCTAATATTAAAGTATAGAAGATAGAAATTTTATTCAGCACTATAGAGAAAGTGCCACATGAGAACAAACGAAAGACAAACCAAAAGTAACAAACAGCAAAGATTACCCCTCTACCTTTTGCACAATGATTTAACTAGAACAGTTTAATGAAGAGAACTTAAGCTAAACAACCAAAACCAGATGAGCTACCTATAGGCAGCTTTACAGAGCACACTCATCTATGTGGCAAGAATTGAGAAGATTTATAAATAGAGGTGAAAAGCCTACGGGCCTGGTGAGAGCTGGTTGTCCAGAACAGAATTTTAGTTAAAATTTAAAACTTACCTAAGAAAAATAATTTAAATGAAGTTTAAATAATCATCGAAAAAGATAAAGCCTTTTAGATACAGGGTTCAACCCTTAGAGTAAGTACAAGAAACACCATTCTTGCCCTAAAAGCAGCCACCAATTAAGAAAGTGTTCAACAACTCAATAACTCAATTATCTTAATCCCAATAGCAAATTAGCTCTTAGTCTAGCATTGAACTATTTTATTATTAAATAGAAGCAATACTGTTAATATGAATAACAAGACTCATTTTTCCCTGTACAAACTTACATCAGAATGGATGAACACTGATAGCTAACAACAAAATAAATCCAACCGAACAGTAAAATAGTTATTAAATAAGTTGTTAACCCAACACAGGCATGCATTTAAGGAAAGATTTTAAAAAGTAAAAGGAGCTAGCAAACACAAATCCCACCTTTTTACCAAAACATCACCTCTAGCATCCCCAATATTAGAGGCACTGCCTGCCCAGTGCATCTGTTTAATAGCCACAGTATCTTGAGTGTGCAATGGTAGCATAGTCACTTGTTCCTATATAAGGACTTGTATGAACGCCACATGAGAGTTTTGCTGTCTCTCACTTTCAATCAGTGACTGACTCGTGAAGAGGGGCAATAAACAATGAGGTGAAAAGACTTATGGAGCATTAATTAACTAGCCCCTAAAGTGAAACTATTAACCTTCTAAGGAATAAATATCTTTTAATGGGTTAACAATTTAGTTTGGAGTGACCTCGGAATACAAAGTAAACTCCAGGGTGTGATTAAAATTTAGACTACCTAGTTAAAATAGGATATCACTTATTGATCCAAAAATGTGATCAACAGAACAAGTTACCCTAGGGATAACAGCACAATCCTACTTAAGAGTCCATGTCGACAATAGGGTTTATGATCTCAATGTTGGATTAGGAACATCCCAATGGTGTAACCGCTATTAATAGTTCATTTCTTCAATGATTAAAGGGCTACAAGATCTCAGTTCAGACCAGAGTAATCCAGATCAGTTTCTATCAATTGTATACTTCTCTCAGTAGAAAAGGACAAGAGAAACAAGGCCTACTTCACAAAAATTCCTTCAATCAATAGATGATTTAATCTTGATCTAATATATTCAAACTATCATGCCCAAGAATAGGGTCTGTTAGGGTGGCAGAGCCCAGTAATTGCATAAAACTTAAACTTTTACCACTAGAGTTCAACTCCTCTCCCTAACATGTTCATAATTAACCTTCTATTAAGAAGTGTCCCTATCCTGCTTGTGGAAGCATTTCTCACATTAGTCAAGGGAAAAGTATTAGGCCACCTACAAAGGTCCACAAAGGCCCCACTGTTGTAGGCTCTCATGGAGTACTTCAGCCCATTGCCAATACTATCGAACTATTTCATCAAAGAACCCCTATGCCCACTAACATCATCAATGTCCAAATATTCTTCTGGTGGTCATGCTATTATGTTAATTTCAGAGATATCAATTGACAGAATGAAGGAGGTAAAGTGGGAATGGAGAAATAAATTTGGTGAGGGCACACTAGATGCCACACATTGTAGGTTGTTATTTTCAGACTTCTCCTCTTCAAATCCTCAAATCAATTATCTGAAGTGGGCGTCATTACTTCCTTTCTACAGTTGAAGAGAAAGTCAGGCTCACACGGCAAAAGGACATGCTTAAAGATGTCTAGGAGGTGGCAAATGGACATGGAGAACAACTTGAGGAACTCTACATAGGCCAATTCTGGGACAATTTGAGCATTAAAATTTATAATAATTATAACAAAGTATAACATCATTTTTTACTTTAAAAAAATTATCTATTTATTTTAATTAGTTTCAAGTATGCAGTACATTGGTTAGACATTTATATTGTTTAAGATGATCCCCTAATTGCTCCTTCTCTCTTCTGGTTTCCATCTAGCCAATATATTAATGCTGACTGCATTCCCTATGTCATGCTCCCATCCCATGACCATCTATCACCTACTAACTTGTACTTAATTAACCCTTCACCCCATTCTTACAAGCCCCCAGCCCCCTCCCCTCTGTCCATCACTAAATTTTCCACTATATTTGTGAATTGGTTTTGATGAGTTTGTTCTTTTTGTTCTTTAGATACCTCGTAAAGTGTAATCACATGGTATTTTATTTTTGTCTGACTTATTCGCTCAGCATAATATCCTCTAGGTCCATCCATGTCATTGCAAATGGTAGGAATTCATCTCTTTTAGGCTGAGTAATATTCCATTGTATATATGATCCATAACTTCTTGTCCAATCATTCCGTTGGAGGGAATTTAGGTAGCTTTCATATCTTGGCTATTGTAAATTGCACTGCCATGAACACTGGGGTGCATAGATCTTTTACATATTATTGTTTTGTGTTTCTTTGGATAAATCCAAGAGTGCAATTGCCAGCAGTAAAGCTACATACATTTTCAATTTTTTGAGAACCTCTAGACTGTTTTCCATACGGCAGATGAGAATTTGCAATCCTATCAACAATAATGGAGAGATCCCTTTTCTCCGCATCCTCACCATCACTTGTTGTTCTTTGGTGTATTGATGATAGGCATTTGGACAGGTGTGAGGTAAATGCTCTCATTGTGTATTTTAATGTGCATTTCTGATAATTATGTGACCTGAGTATTCTTTTCATATATCTATTAGCATCTGTCTTTCCTCTTTGGAGAAACCTATACAGATCTTCTTCCCATTTTTTTTTAATTGGATTATTTTAATTTATTGGAGTTCTATGAGTCTTTATATATTTCTAAATATAACCTCGTATCCAATGCATCATAAGTGAATATCTTCTCCCATTCATCAGTGTCTTTTGTTTGTTGATGGTTCTTTTGTTGTACAAAACTTTTTAGTTTGATGTAGTCCCATTTGTTTATTTTTTTCTTGTTTCTATTGCCCAGGGAGATATATCTGAGAAGAAATTACTGTTAGCAGTATCAGAGAGTTTTACTGCCTATGTTTATTTAAGGTTTTATGGTTTGGGAGGTCTTACGTTTAAGTCTTTAATCCATTTTTAGTCTATTCTTCTATACAGTTAAGAAGATGGTCCGTTTCTTTCTTTTGAATGTATCTGTTCAATTTTCCCATATCATTTATAGAAGACTGTCTTTACCCAATATATATTCTTACTTCCTTTTTCATATATTAAGTGAGTAATAGATGTGATTGTGATTCTGGCTCTATATTCTGTTCCATTGATCAATGTATCTGATTTTATGTCAGTAACATGCTGTTTTTGATACTGTAGCTGTAGTATAGTTGATATGAGATAGTGTGATACCTCCAACTTGTTCTCTTTCTTAAGATTTCCATGGCTATTTGGCATCTTGGCTTCATATAAATTTTAGGATTATTTGTTCTAGATCTCTGAAAAATGCATCGGTATTTTGATAGGGATTGATTGAATTTATAGATTGCTTTAGGTAGTATGGCCATTTTAATGCTATTGATTCTTCCTACCATGAGAATGGCACATGCTTCATTTATTGTATCTTCTTCAATTTATTTTTCAACACATAATATTTTCTGAGAAATGGGTCTTTTACCTCCTTGATTCATTAGATTCCAGGTATTTTATTGTTTCTGATGCAACTGTAAATGGGATCATTTTCTTAATTTTCTTTAAAAGTTCATTACTGCTGTATAAAAATGCCATGACTTCTGAAATTGATTTTGTCCTGCTACTTTACTGAATTTATTGATCAGCTCTAACAGTTTCGGTGTGTTGGTTAGGTTCTCTACATATACTATCACATCATTGGCAAATAACGAAGAGTTTTACTTCTTTCTTTTCAATTCATATATATTTATTTATTATATTATTTATTTATTTATTTATTTATTTATTTATTTATTTCTCTTTCTTGTCTGATTGCTGTGGCTAAGACTTCCAATACATGTTGAAGAGGAGTGGTGAAAGTAGGAATCCTTGTCTTCTTCCTGATGTCAGGAAAACACTTTTAGCCTTTCTCCATTCAGTATGATTAGCTGTAGGTTTGTCATATATGGCTTTTATTATGTTGAGGTATGTTCCCTCTATTCCACTTTGCTGAGAGTTTTTATCACAAATGGATGCTGGATTTTGTTAAATGCTTTTTTCTACATCTGTTGATATGATTATGTGGTTTTTATTTTCAATTTCTTAATGTGGTGTATGACATTAATTGATTTGCAGATATCGTACCAACCTTGCATCCCAGTAATAAATCCAATTTGATCATGGTGTATGATATTTTTAATGTATTGCTGAATTCAGTTTGCTAATATTTTGTTGAGGATTTTTGCATCAATGTTCATAAGAGATGTTGGCCTATAGTATCTTTTTTTTTAAATGTCATTGTCTGGTTTTGGAATCAAGGTAATGAAGGCCTCATACAATAGTGAGGGAGGCTTCCCTCTTCTTGAATTTTTTGTGGAATAGTTTGAGAAGAACAAGTGTTAATTTTTTCTTTGAATGTTTGGTAAAATTTGCCTATGAAGCCGTCTGTTTTAAGACTTTTGTTTTTGGGAGGTTTTTTTGATTATTCTGGTGATCTATTCATTGATTGTGGGTCAGATTTTCTTCTTTTGACTCAGTCTTGGGAGATTGTATGTTTCTAGGAATATATCCCTTCTTCCAGGTTGTCCAATTTGTTGGCATGCAATTACTTTGTAGTATTTTCTTATGATCCTTCATATTTCTATGGAGTCTGTAGTTATTTCTCCTCTTTCATTTATGATTTTATTTATTTGAGTCCTCTTTCTTTTTTCCTTGATGAGTCTGGCTAAGGGTTTTTTTCAATTGTGTTTATACTTTCAAAGAACCAGCTCTTGGTTTCATTAATCTTTTGTAGTGTTTTTCTAGACTCTACCTTGTTTATTTATGCTCTGATCTTTATTATTTCCTTCTTTCTATTAGCTTTGGGCTTTGTTTGTTTTTCTTTTTCTAGTTCCTTTAAGTATATGGTTATATTGTTTATTTCAGCTTTTTCTTGTTTCTTGAGGTAAGCCTGTATTGCTATGAATTTCCCTCATAGGACTGCTTTTTGCAGTGTCCCATAGATTTTGAGTTAATGTGTTTTCATTTTCATTTTTGTGTCTAGTTATCTTTTGATGTCTTCCTTGATCTCATTGATAACCCATTCATTGTTTAGTAGCATGTTATTTAGCTTCCATGTATCTGTGTATTCTCCAGTTTTTATCTTGTAATTGATTTTTTTCCATATCACTGTTATTGGAGAAGACGGTTGATATGATTTCAATCTGCTTAAATTTATCGAGACTTGAGTTTTGTCTTAACGTGGTCTATCCTGGAAAATATTTCATGTGTACTTGAGAAGAATGTATATTTTGCTGCTTTGGGATAAAATGCTCTGAAAATATCTATTAAACCCATCTGATCTAATGTGTCTTTTAGGCCCATTGTTTTCTTGTTGATTTTTTTTTTGTCTTAAACAGCTGTCCATTGGTGTCAATGGGGTGTTAAAGTCTCCTACTATGAGTGAATTACTGTTGATCTCTCCTTTATCTCATTAATAATTGTGTATGTATTGACCATTTTTAAATTGTGCTGCTTGTCTTTTGTTTTTGAGTTGTAAGAGTCTTATATATTCTGCATAGTAGACCCCTATCAGATGCATAATATGCCAGTGTTTTCTCCCATTCTATATGATATATTTTCACTTCCTTGATACACAAAACATTTTAATTTTGAGGAAGTCCAACTTATCTGCTTTTTTTGTTGTTGCTTATGCTTTTAGTATTTTTTATAGTAATCTATTGCCAAATTCAAGGTTATGAAGAGTTACCACTGTGTTTTTTCTAAGAATTTTTTGTAGTTTTAGCTCTTAAATTTGGATCTTTGATATATTTTGAGTTAATTTCTGATTGTGGTATGAAGTAAATGTCCAACATTATTGTTTTGCATGTGAATATCTAGCTATTACAGCACCGTTTTTTGAAGTTTTGAAATTAGAAAGTGTGAGTCTTCCAACTTTTTTTTTCATATTATTTTGGACATTCGGGTCCCTTGTAGTTCCCTATGACTTCTAGGATCAGATTTTCAATTTCTGCAAAAAAAAATATAATTGTGATTTTGATGGAGATTACATTGAGTAATATGGGTAGCATTACAATTTTTTGTTTGTTTGTTTTAAATCACTAATTTGTTTTTCTTTTTCTTTCTTTTAAAATATTTATTTTAATTAGTTTCAAGTATACAGTACATTGATTAGACATCTATATAGTGCATAAAATAATCCCCAAATTTTATTAACCTTTTCCAAGAACCAGCTCTTTGTTGTATTTATTTTTTCTTTTTTTTTGTTTGTTTTCAATTTCATTTATTTCTTCTCTATTTTGGTTATTTCCTTCTTTCTGCTGACTTTAGGCTTCATCTGTACTTCCTTTTCTAGTTTTTTAAGATGAAGCATTAGGCTGTTTATTTGGGCTCATTCTTGTGTTTTGAGATAGACCTGTAATGATGTGAACTTTCCTCTTATGACCACTGTTGCCATGTCCCAAAAGTTTTGATATGTAGTACCACCATTATCATTCGTTTCTATGTACCTCTTAATTTCTCTTTTTATTTCTTCTCTGACCCATTTATTCTTTAGTAATATGTTGCTTAATTAATTCCATGCATTTGTGGTTCTTTCTGCTTACTTTTTGCAGTTGGTCTCTAGTTTCAAAGCATTCTCTGATCATTCAGAAAATATGGTTGGTATGATTTCAACCCTATATTTGTTGAGGCTATCTCTATGTCCCAATATGTGGTAAATTCTTGAGAATGTTCCATGTGCACTAGAGAAGAAGAGTGTATAAGCAGCTGTTTGGGGATGGAAGATTCTGTCAATGCCAATTCTCTCCAGTTGGTCTAATGTGTCATTTAAGGATGTTATTTCCTTATTAATTTTCTGTTTGGATGAACTGCCCATATCCAACAGTGGGGTATTTAGGTCCCCTACTACAACAGTGCCTTTATCTGTTTCTCCCTTTAGATTTGTTAGCGATTACTTTACATATTTTGGGGCTCCCTGATTGGAAGCATAGATATTAATAAGTGTTAAGGCTTCTTGGTGCATGATTCCATTTATCATGATGAAGTGTCTCTCAGTATCTTTCTTTACCTTTTTTATTTCGAAATCTAGTTTGTCTGATATTAGTACCACTACTCCACTTTTCTCTGAATGCCATTTTCTTGAAACATCATTTTCCACCTTTCACTTTGAGTCTTTATTTGTCTTTGGAGCTGAGATGTGCCTCCTGGAGGCAGCATATGGTTGGGCTTTGTTTTTTTGATCCATTCTGCAACTCTGTGCCTTTTTATTGGTGAGTTCAGTCCATTTACATTTAGGGTGATTACTGAAATATGAGATCTTATTATAGCCATTTTATCTTTCGCTTTCTAGTAGCTTGGTGTTTCCATTGTTTCCTTGTCCTGTGTTTCTGTTTTATTTTGGTTGGCGTTTGTGTGTTTTTCCTCTGGTTCTTCTTGTTTTATGTGATATACTTCAGTTCTGAATCTTTGATGTCTGGTTACCATTATGAATATGTAAAGGATAGTTACATATATACAGTCGTCAATTTTCTTTTGCAAGTGCCTTTTCTCCATTCCCCTTTGCCAATTTGGATCTTTGAATCCTCCCCTTTTCAATCATTGTTGTCTCAGATTGTCCCTTTGTATGCTGAACATTCATTACTATCTTGCTATAGCAATTCTTTTCTTATTCTTTAAGCTTATAATGCCCTATTCTTAGTAAGAGTTGCACTCCTCTGCCTCTATTCGTGTGATCATCACCTTACTCCTAGTTATGCATTTTTTTTTATATTTTGTTTTAGGTGAGCTGACCCCTTTCAGTATTTCCTGTAGTGCAGGCCTTGTAGTGGAGAATTCCCTCAATTTTTTTTTATGTCTGAAAAGGTCTTTATTTCTCCTTCATATCTAAAGGAGAGCTTAGCTAGATACATTCATTATTCTAGGCTGGTAGTTCCTTTCCTTCATAGTTTAAATATTTCATTCCACTCCATTCTGGCTTGGAAGGTTTTTGCTGAGAAGTCTGAGGATAATATAATTGGTTTTCCTTTATCATGTACCATTTTCTTTTTCTTTGTTGTTGATTTTTGGTAATTTTAATACAATGTGTCTTGGTGGAAGCCTTTTTAGGGTTGAGATAATTGGGTGTTCTGTTGACTTCTTGATTCCAGGCTCCAGCTCATTCCTTAGATTTGGGAAATTTCTTGTCAACTATTTGTCTGAAAATGTTTTTTAGTCCCTGTTCCTTTTTCTTGCCTTCCAGGATGCTCATTATTCTTATGTTTCTTCTCCTGATGGTATCAGCTAGTTCTTGCATTTCTCTTCTATTATTTTTCATTCTTTGGATTCTCTCTTTTTCCTTCTGATTAATTTCTAGATTTCTGTCTTTAATATCACTGATCCTTTCCTCCATTTGGTCGACTCTGTTTCTCAACTTGCTATTTTATTTTCAACTCTTGTAGTGCTTTTGTTGTTTGTTTTTGTTTTTTGTTTTTGTTTTTGTTTTCATCTCCAAATCTATTCTGTTCTTTTTGCGGGTTTCAATCTCCTTGCTCTGCTCATCTAGTTGTTTTTCAATTCCTGAAACTGTTCATATGACTCATTTTGGGACTCAGAGTTTTTTCAGAAGTACCACCCTGAATTCTCTGTCAATTAAGTTGCATATTTCTATGTCTGCAAACTTATTTTCTGGAGTTTTTTCTCTTTTTTTCTGAGATGCCTTGTCATCTTGTTTGTTCATGGTGTTTAATGGACTATTTCTATGTCTGGGCATTAATGGAAATGTTTTCTGCTTTTTTTCCAGAAAGAAGATTTATTATATAAAGGTCTTTTTACTCTGCTGCAAAAAAAAAAAACAAAAACAAAAACAAAAACAAAAACAAAAACAAAACAAAACAAAACAAAACAAAAAAACAACAGAAAAGGTGGTTTTCTTTTGGTTTCCAGTAGGCGGCATAGAAGCCTCTTGGATCTCCGCTTTATATAAAGCCCTCATGATGCCTTTTTATTTTCTTGTAGATATTTAATCATGCTCGTTACCCTCAGTCTCAGTCCCTGTCAGTGTTAGCATCTGTTTCGGTAGTGTTTGCTCGGAATCCCCTGGGACTCCATGGTATTTGGTCTTGGGGAGTATGGTGGGAGGGGCTCTCTGGGTTGGGGTATAGAGGCTGCAGCTCAGCCTTGGTTTTGCAACTGTGGCTGGTAAATATCAACTGTCATTTTTTTTTCCATCCCACTTCTCTCTTTTCTGCCCAGATGACTAGGACCTGATGCTGGCTGCGTGGAACTCACAACCCTTTCTGGCAGGGCTTTTCAGGGATATTGCTGCACCTTCCCCTCCTCCTACAGGTAGCTCCAGAGTTTTCAAAGGGGAGCTTCTTTATTTCTCCCTATCCACAGCCCCACGCTCAGGGTTCTGACCTGTGGTAGCTCTTATATGCAGATTCCACTCTCAGACATGCTGGTGTGCAGTTTGGGTGTTTTTTGTTCAGTTTTAGATGTTCAGCTTGTTGATTCAAGTGGATTGACCTGGGGATGTCTCTCACTCCACCATGTTTTTCAAATGCTCTCTATCCTATATCTTTTTATTGGAGCATTTTTCCGTTTACATTTAAATTGATTACTGATAGGTACATTGTTACTGTGATTGTGGTATTTGTATTTGTGTTATTTCTATTTTCTTTTTTACCCATCTCTTTTTACAGAAGTTCCTATAATATTTCTTAAAATACTGGCTTCCTTAAGCATTTCCCTCTCTGGGAAGCTCTTTATCTCACCTTCCATTTTAATCAAAAGTCTTGCTGGGTAGAGTATTCATCATTGTAGATTCTTGGATTTCATAACTTTGAATATTTATTTCTTCCATTCCATTCCTGTGTACAAAGTTTCCATTGAAAAGTCATCAGATATTCTTATGGGTCCCTTGTAAGTAACTACCTGTTTTTCTCTTTCTGCCCCTAAGATTCTCTCTTTGTCTTTGACCTTTGGCTTTTTCATTATGATGTGCGTCGGTGTGCGTCTATTTGAATTCCTCTTGTTTGGGACTCTTTGTGCTTCAATAACTTGTATATCTAATTCCTTTGCCAGGTTAGGGAAGATTTCTGTCATTATTTCTTCAAATAGATTCTCAATCCCTTGCTCTCTCTCTCTCTCCTTCAGGTACTCCTATGATCCAGATATTGTTATGCTTCATGTTGTCCCAGAGCTCTCTTAAACTATCTTCATTTTTTTCTTTTTCTTTCTTTTTCTTTTTCTTTTCTTTTCTTTTCTTTTCTTTTCTTTTCTTTCTTTTCTTTTCTTTCTTTCTGATTGTGTGAATTCTGCTACTTGTGTTCCATTTTACTGATTCGATCTTCCTTTCCATCCAATCTACTGTTGAATCCTTCTATATCTTCATTTAGTTATTGTATTCTCATTTCTGTCTGGTTCTTTTTGGTTTCTATGTCATTTTTTATTCTTACTGCCTCTCTATTGATGTTCTCATTCATTCTCCATGTTGTTGAGCATCCTTATAACCATTATTTTGAACTCTTTCTCTGGTAGTTTGCCTCCATTTCATTAGCTTATTTTTCTGGAGTTTTCTCCTGTGTTTTCATTTGTGGCATGTTTCTCTGTTCTCATTTTATCTAGCCTCTTGGTTCGTTTTTTATGTGTCAGGAATATTTGTTTATCTCTCAGCCTTGGACAGATGGCCTAGTGTGGAAGGCGTCCTGTGTGGCCAGTGGCACACTCTCCCTGATCCCCTGTGCCGGGGGTTCTGGATGTGTATCCTTGCATGGGTTGTATGTGGTCTTCTGTTTGCCAAACCTTTATTGGTGTTCGTACATCAGTGGATGGGATTAATGCTCAGGCTAATTGTGGATTTGGCTGCACCCACAGGGTGAGAGTTGCTGTGTGGGGGCTGACCCCAACGAATGGGATTTGCTTTAGCAGGCTTGTGTACTTGTTGCAACCACACTTTGTGTGTACCGCTAATTGTGCTACTCAGAAGCTACTCTGGTTGGGGGTGTTTTCTGGTGGCAGCCTCCAAATGTTTGGTTTTTTGTGGCCCCATGGGAGGAGCTCCCCAGTAGACCAAGGTCAGCCACTCTCTTTGATTGCTCAGGGCTACCTGCGGGAGGGTACAAAGAGATGTGCAGATGTTTGTCACCCATGCTGGATTTATAGGTATGTGGAAGAGACAATGCTGTCGGCAGCCATCGGTTATCCCCCCGTCCTTGACCTAGGGCAGTTTAGCAGGTGGACCAGTGCTCCTCCAGATTTAACACTGCCTGCCAGTTGCCTGTAAGTCTCTGAAACTGGAAGAGCCTCTGGGTGATATGCATGTTTGGTGAGGAAGGGACCCCATGAGTCTCCTTGGTCTATTGAGTAAATTTCCTCCGGCCACTGCAGTGTCAATTTACATGCCAGTGCTGTCTCTGTGGCTCCCTGTACAAGTTTCCAATCATAGCAAGGTCACCTGCTGCCCACCTTGGGCCTTAATGCGCCAAACCCAGGGCAAGGACAGTTGCCTATCAACGTGCAGCGGGCACTTTGCATATCGGATGGGGCAGGAGCTCAGGGAGTCAAGGGCCATCAGGCCAATACAGACCCCTGCGATCCTCTCAAGAGATATTGCAGCTTGTACAGGCAGCCGCGGTCTGCCCACAGCTGTTGTCCCTGAAATGCACTCACTGCACTAGCCAAGGTCTGTTGCCTGAGCAGACTGTGCAACCCCAGAGCCAAGCAGGGCACAGGAAGCTGCCTGTCAATGTGCTGCAGGCACTTTGTGGCTTGGGGAAGTGGGATCTCAGAGAGACAAGGACTGTCAGGCCAACACAACCTCAGTTTTGCTGCAACTTCTGTGCCTGGGCGTTCCCACTGTAGTCACACATCACAGTGAGACCAGCTGCCGTCTGGGGCGGTCCCACAGACTCCTGCACTCCCTGTACGCAATAGTGCAACTCTTGCAGGCAGCAGAAGTCTGCCTGCCACTGATTTCCATGCAATGCCCACCCTGTGCTAGCCAAAGTTTGAGAGAGGGGAGGGGAGGGAAAGGACCATGGCAGTTCACTGTCAATGGGCCACCTGGGGCAATTTGTGGGAGGGTGGGGAGGGGTCTCAGAGAGACAATGGCAGTTAGATCAATACAGCCTCAGTCTTGCTGCAACTTTGGTAACCGTTTCAACGTTCCCACAGAAGTCCCAAAGCACTGCAAGACCAGCTGCTGTCTGTCTTACCCACAGATCCCTCAGATCCACCCAAGTCCGTGTTGGCAGCAGTGATCTGCCTGACCCTATCTCAGAAATGCTTCCTCACAGTGCTGGCTGCCAGCTGCAAATGCTTGGCCTTGCAATAGCCATGCGCGCGGCAGCCATCCAACAACAAGAGCCCCAGGCAATATGCAGGTTATGTGAGGTGGGCTGATCTCCTCAGGTGGATCTCTTCAGGGCCAGCCCTTCCCAGTGGCCCTGTGGGAGGGTCTGCCCAGTCAAGCTGGCCTGGTCTGTAGATTGTCCTGTGAGGGGGCTGGACTAAAACACAATGGTGGCTGCCCTTCTAGCCCTCATTCTGGTGCTAGGTAATGCAGACTTTCTCAGTATGGATCCCATGCAAGCTTCTGACCCACCACTGGTGTCCTGCTTGTGTGTCCACAGGTCGAAAACCTGTGTGTGGGTCCTTCAAAGGGGTGCCTAGGGATTCGGTCTCCTTCTGTCTCATCCAGGCTGCTGGAATCCTCTCTGGTTTTTACAGTCAGAGTTATTGGAATCCCTCTTCCCTGGGCTGGGACCCTGGGCTGGGGAGCACCCAAATGAGACCAGGACCCCTCTCTCCTTCAGGAGAGCCTCTGTATCTTCGATTTCCTTCCTGGTGATCTTCCACCACCCACGGTGTGGGTCCAGCCTGATCAGTGACTTTGCCCCTCCTACCGGCTTCCATGTGGCTTCTTTATATTATCAGATGTAGGTGTTACAATCAGCTGGACTTCAAGTGATTCTCCACGTTGCTTATTTTACAATTTGGTTGTAATTTCAATGTGGACCAGGGAGGATACGAACCCTACTTTTACCTAGTCCATCATCTTCCTCCATACTCCCTGTCATGTACCATTTAATGATGTGCAAATGTTCTAAGAAATATGTCATTAGGCAATTTCTTCATTGTGGGAATATAATAGAGTGCACTCACAGAAAACTAGATGGCATAGGCTACTGTAATCGTATGTTTCATCCATTTATACAACTGGCAGTGCAGTAGATTTGCTTATACCAGTGTCACCACAAACACATGAGTAATGCATTGCGCTGTGACTTTACCTAGTGATAGGAATTTATTAGCTCCATTATGAATGATGATGCTACAACATGCATATGCTAGTTGTTATGTAGACACATGTTTTCATTTCTCTTGGCTGAGTACCTAGCAATGAAATTGCTGGGCCATATAACTCTCTATTTAACCTTTGGGTAACTCAAATTTTTTCCCTG
Organism: Eonycteris spelaea; assembly: GCA_003508835.1. Lineage (NCBI taxonomy): Eukaryota > Metazoa > Chordata > Mammalia > Chiroptera > Pteropodidae > Eonycteris > Eonycteris spelaea. Next base: position 32,697 of record PUFA01000690.1, on the reverse strand, counting down.
ACCCTGTCAATCTTCAGGAGGTCAGATGGTTTGTTATTTTTCTTGTGGTTAGAGGGACATTATTGAATTTGAGAAGGAATACCAGAGTTGAAATGCCTTCTTGTCATATTATATTGGGAGGACATCATACCCACGTGACATCACTGGGTCAGTGGAGATGTTGATCTTCATCGCTGGTTTAAGGTGATGTTTCCGAGTTTCTCTAGTGCACAGCACCTACTTTCACTTCACCTACTCCATTCTAGGCTCACCTGGCAGGGCAGGATCAAACATGTGCTCCATAAGGGCAGCTTGCTCCCAGAGCTTTGAAGGGACAGGACCTGGACTGTGCAACGCCTGGTCCTTCAACCTCACTAATCAGGTAAATGATTCTGTAGATAGAGGACGTGTATAGAGAGGTTATGTGCATTTGGTCATGGATGTCCCTCCACTGGAAAGAAAATATAACAAACACAGAATAAGTATTCCCCAGGAACAAAGCAATGCCTGCTTCGACTGACAAGGTTTCTGCCTACTGAGTGCAATATTTTAGGCCTGCCTCCATGAAATAACTCTGAGAGTTCTTAAATGATATTTTTGTGTGGTTGTACATAGATCATTCAGTCACATGCAAACTGCTTAGCATGGCCTGTGATATCACAGATTCACGTTCCCGAGGCTAGCCTATCTCCAGACTCCGAGGATGCCTCCCTGGGTCTCCATACTGATAATACTCCCCTCCTGTCTCTTTAAAGCAAACACAATTCCTGATGACATGGGCATGCTTTGTTCCAGTGACTGGTCAGCTTCCAACAATTGCCAGAGTCCTAGTGTATTGCCTCTAGTTAGTATACTTTCCCATGTGGCTTTCTCTGAAGAGTGAAAATGTTTTACTATTAGCAAAAGGCAAGGGGACTATGAGCTTTGGGAAGGTGATTCCAGTGTGGAGCATAAGCATGCACTTTGCAGTTGCCATGGAAACCTGACATTAATCCAGTGACCTTGAGATTTTTCAATAGAGACTGACCTAGTCTGGCAGTAGAGTAGGTCCCAGCCTTCAGGTGTTTGGGACTCAGATGATGGTGTGGGTCCCTGCGGTGGGCGCTGAACCACTTGGGGTCTGGGAGACCAAGGGATCCCGATCCAAGCCTCCGCTTTCCCGCTTTGGGGTTGGATGCTCCGGCGGTCGCGTAGGTAACGCCATGGTCCCGCCGGGCCTCAGTGAGCGTGGTGTCCTGCTCCAGGGGTGCCCTGGAGCTACTTTCCATCTAAAGGCAGGGTGTGGGAGTAAGACGGGCAAGGACGCTCTGAGTCCAGCTTCCCCCTCTGTAAAGCGGGACGAGGACGCTTAGCCCACAGGGTGGCTGTGAACAGGCGGTGATGACGCGAGTAGACCCTGGCCCTGAGGGAATTGCGAGATCGTGATGCCTGCACGAACTCAGGCCGCCTCTTACTCCTTTTCAACTTTTTAAATTAGAGGATAGAAGAGGAAAGGAGAAAAGGCCCTGGTGAGAAGCCCATTATAATATCTGCTTGTTAGGATGACTACTCACTGGTATCAGTGTCATTGTCACTAACTCAGTGCCTAGCATGGCGCTGGGCACATAGTCACACCAGTGAAGCACGGTGATGCTGGACCTGTCTGTCCCTCTGCAGCTCCTCATGCCGGTGGCGGAGCTCATGTCAGGTGTCTGAAGCAGGTAAGTTCTGAGGATCTCTGTCCTGCTGGCTGCTGAGGCTCCCACTCCAGGTTCAAGGACAGCAGTCCTCAGGAGACCCCAACACATCACAACCCTGGTGGGATCTGATGCCTGGCTCAAGTGAGTTCATTGGTCTGAATGATGACATATCATGGAATTTCTCCTGTGAGGGTCGCATACCACCCTAAAAGTGGAAAAACTAATCTTATCTTAGGGCAGGCAGAGAGATGCAGCAGGTAGAATATCATTCTATCAGATGTTACATGTTTTGTAATACCCGTGAGCCTCATCTTAAGGAAGCCTTTTAACAATTTTTTTTGGCATGAAAGCAATGAATTTTCCAGTTAGAAAAAGAAGTTGGTCTTTAAGATACATTCTCGATAAATATACACAAGTTGCTTTCACTGTGTACATGATAATCAGTAATCACCTTGTATCTCTCAGAGGGATCTGCAAATATGCAGTTATTAGAACTTCCTATCAATTTAAAAAGGAATATAGATTCCTCCATGGTAATCATGTTTTTTTCCCTATTAAATAATGGAAATTTTTAGAGTGTCAGAAATTTTCCAAGTGTTAGTTTAAAATGTCAATTACTAGAACTTAATATTTTAAAACATTTTTTTTTACCTTGAGGTTTGTCCTTTTGTAGTGATAATCAGTCACATTCTCCAAAATAACCAGCTTTTCTTAGATATCGTTATGATTATTTTCGCAGGATATAGTATTTTTACTTATGTACTCCGGAAAGACATGAACATCATCTTTCTCTAAGTATTTGGACCTATATCATTGCAAATGATTTTAGCTATTTTGGTATAATGTGATATAAACCAATTTGATAAGGTATCATGTGGATGTTAATACTACAAGAATATAATCATGGGAATTGTACCCTTGATTAATTGTATCAGGGAATTGCATCTAGTTTATTAGTTTGTTCATTATCATTATATAATAGTCCCAGTACTTTGTTGAGGTATGGTTGACATACAATACATGGTGCATATTTAAAGTATTTGCTGTAATAAATTTTTATATATATTTACATCTGTGAATCCAATACTACATATTCATCACCTCAAAAAATATTTTTTTCCCTTTTTAGTACACTTGCCTACCTTCCTTTCTCCATCTCCATGTCATCCTAATCCATTCCTAGGTGACTACTGATCTTTTGTCACTATAGCATAGTTTTCTTTTCCTATAATTTTATGCAAATGTACTCATACAGTATATATTCTTTTTTGCCAGTCTTCTTGACTTTGATCTAATTATTTTTAGATGTGTCCAGTTGTAGCATGTATGAATATAATCCCTTGTTTTTATTGTTGACTCATATTCCATTTTATGGGTATACCATTTGTTCTATCCATTCACCTGGCAATAGATATGTGGGCTGTTTCCAATTTGGGGCTCTTGGGCATAAAGCTTCTATGAACATTTGTGTAAGTTTTTGCTTAGATATATGCTTTCTTTCTCTCAGGTGAATACTTAGATGTACAATGGCTCAGTCATACGGCAGTTGTAAGATTAGCATTGTGAGAAACTGCTAAACTGTTTTCCAGATATGGTTGCAACATTTTTATATGCCACTAGCAGTGTTTGAGAGTTCCATCCTCCATGTCCTTGCCAAGACTTGGTATGGTCAGTCTTTTTAATTTTGGCCACTCTCAGAGGGGTGTAGCGGTATTGCTTGTCCCTAATGACTAATGATGTTGAGCATCTTTTTGCATGCTTATTTGACATTTGTATACCTTCTCTGGTGAACTGTCCTTTCAGACCTTCACACGCTTATTTATTGGAGTGTCTCTTTTCTTCTTACTGATCTTTATTTTTAAATTCTGGATACAATACCTTTAGCAGATGCATGATTTGCAAATGTTTTCTCTCAGTCAATGACATGATGTCAGCATTACTACTTTCTTCACTCCTCTGTGGCCTTTCTCACATGACTCTGCATAGGGGTGACTACACTGGAACTACCAGGCAGGAGTTCTCAAAGGCTACATAGGTGCACACACTTTACACCAACAGCTTCCCTGCTAGAAGTTTGTCTTCTAGAAGTGGTTAAGGGTGTTGATAAGGATTTGGTTATATGGATTGCCACCCTGACGATTCCCTAGTTTCACTTCTGGGTCAGAATTTAGGAAAGGAGACCAAAGGGGAGTCAAAGCCATGATGGGGCAGAAGGATACAGAGGGAAATGTTGTGATTGGCAGCATACATTTGGACACACATGCACACTAATATGCCAAATAAGTTCTGTTATCACAATACTAGCATTCTTCCAAGGCTGTTTTCTAGACCCAAAGAAGACACAATCAGCTTGCCTGTGCAAGTAGCCACGGGGAATGTGCTTTGAATGGTGTCCTTTAGCAGTGTACAGGCACTGAAAAGATGCCATCCACAGTGTTGATATTAGTTGTGGATCCCAGGTCTGGCTGTGATCTAGGCTCACGACTAGGGATAGGACTCCAGATTTAGAATGTTACGTTCTGCGCCTAACTTATATAAATATGATTCAGCTTATTGTATCACGCATGTGTGGCAGAATAACACTATCATTCTCTGACATAAAAAAAGCCCCTGAGGTCCCCTAGCGCAGAAGCGTGCTGCCCACAATAAAGTTTGTGCCTACCGTTTCATTCTCATGTTGGCTCCTTGTGCCTTCTTTCAATTGGGCGTCTTACCATCAAAACCTTCCCTTCTAGATCAGCTCGGTACTGACACGTGGCCTAGCTGGCAGGATGAGGAGAGTAAGGCTCCCAGAGCTTGCTACCAATTTTATCCCCAAGTGGCCCCTGAATCTCTCCCTTCCACTCTATCCCTACTGCCTCTTACCAGGCCTGCATCATCATTACCTGAATTGAGGCAGCCACCTCCTGCCTTCGACCTCGGCCCTTGCAAATTGAGCCTCTGTACTACTTCCTGAGTGATCTAAGTAAGAAGCAAATCTGACAGTCTGTCACTTCCCTGCTGAAAAGGCTTCAAGGCCCCCCACTGCCTAGAGGACGAGGTACAAGTTCCTTATATATGGCAAGGTCCTTCGTGATCTGGCCCCTGCTTTTCTCCCCAGTCTCATATGTCACCACTTCCTGCCTTGCATTGTGAGGTCCAAAGAGGCTGAACTACTTGCAGTTGCCCCACAGGGCCACCGCCGCCTCTTGGTCTGCCTAGGTCTTTTCCATCCTGGCACCGACAGCCCCGCATTGAGGGAGCCCCTCAGTCACAGGCAACCCGGGACTGTCCTGGTATTAAAGCTGAAAGTTCTGCACCCGGGAAACCCTTCAGGACCCGGCAAGCCGGGACAGTTGGTCACCCTAGTTGCCCAGTCTTCAAGCTGCTTTGTGGCCGAATCGGCTCCTGCTGTTGCCATCACTGAGGATGTCTTTCTCACCTTCTTCCTCCCGCTCCTTCTGAAAACAGGACCCAAAACAAACAACGAATAAAATACAAAGTAGTATGTGAAAGGCAGCTACAGGACCCACATAACTTAGACCTGGCCTCTCCCAGGAGGAGTTTCCTGACTAGCTTCCCTTTCCCTGCCCCCGGCTGGATTGGCTGCCCCTCCTCTGGACTCCCACAATAACCAGGGCAGTTCTCTTTCACAACATTTCACGTCTTATAAATATCTGACAAAAGCATCCGCCTCCCCGCTCTGGACTCTAGCCAGTTTATGGGCTCTCAGCTTATTCATCTGTGATTCCCAGCACCCAGCAGACCTGATGTAGTAAGCACTCAGTGAATGTTTCAATAAATAGATGAATGCAGGCTGCGCTGTAAACTCTGACGTGAGATTTCCTGACCCTTCTTGAGGAAAGCGTGGCTGAAATAATTGTGGTCGGAGGTCGGAGAAGTGACGATTTCTTGAAAGTGACAATTCGAGGTTTGTCCTTATCTATCATAACGAACAGTACCAATTTTTATCCTGTCACACAGAACAACGTAAGATGACACTCCGAGTATGTTGTACAGTTTATATAGATGATGTCACGCATATTCGACAGTTTCACTGTCTTTCTGACATGTGATTTCTCCCCGTTCTGAGAAGTTGGGAGGGGACACATGAATACCCCCTTAAAGGGTCTCCACAACCCTGTGAGGTAGGTCCTGTTTACATCACCGATGGACAGAGAATAAACCTATGGACTAGAAAGGTGAGTCCATTGTCATGCCTGACAGAGTTCAGGAAGCGAGTGAGCGGGGATTAAACCTCAGCTGTCCCCCTGTTGGAGCATCAGCCCGCTAATCTTGTCGGGTGGCCTTTGGCCCTACGTAGCATGTTCAAATGGTTATCAGTCAAAGGATGCCCACTCCGATTGGTGGATGTGATGCCAAGCAGGAGCCTATCCAATCATGTGCGACATGGCGTGGCCTAGTGACAGGCGCCCTGGATTGCATTTTAGCCAATGAGATGTGGAGACTGCCCATGACGTCAGGGAATGCAGTGGCTATAAATCGGCTACCGCCTTGCAGCAGCCACCATTGTCTTTCCTCACAAGCTGTGGGAAGAGGCCTCCGTCAGGCTGAGCCCGCCTCTGAGGCTTCCGAGGGATTGCTGAGCACCTGGGAGCCCACAGAAGCACCCCCGAAGCTCCCGGAGCAGGAGCCCCCGCCCCGCCGCTCTGACATCTTTGCTCCCTGTCTCCCCAAGGTTCTGAAGATCCTTCGCCAGGACTTGAGCCTGTCGCAGGAGGCCCTAAACGTCGTGGATTCATTCATTCATGTAGGACATCTTTGAGCGCATCGCCGAAGAGGCTTCGCGCCTGGCCCTCTCCAACCAGCGAGCCACCATGACCTCCAGAGAGATCCAGACGGCCGTGCGCCTACTCCTGCCCGGGGAGGTGGGCAAGCCCACTGTGTCCAAGGACACCAAGGCCGCGCGTGAGCTTTCCTGGGCACCACCTGAGCATCGTAACCCAAAGGCTCTTCTCGGAGCCACCTCGCTTGTCACAAAAAGACCTGTGGCTCTAAAAGTGGGATCTACTCTCGTGTTTGCTCCGGTGGCTTTCCGCCACCATGGATAAAACATCATCAGCTCTACTTTGAGAGAGAGGGAGAGAGAGAGAGAGAGAGAGAGAGAGAGAGAGAGAGAGAGAGAGAGAGAGAGAGAGAGAGAAAATTTATTCCATGGAAAATTGTGGGTTTTCCTTAACCACATTGCATTTCGTGGCTTTCCTAAATGGTTATTCCTGTCGTTTTTTTTCTCTAGGTCAGCCTTTTGGGGGATATTTTGCTGATAGTTTTCAAACGAATTTCAAGTTTACGTTAACATGATGTAATGAGGTTTGTATTGTTTTTAAATAAATGTATCAAAATTTCTATTCTAATAATTCCTACAGTGACGATTGGCACATATATAGCCAGCGTAGAAGTGTTTTGGGTTCCTACTACTTTTTAGAAATGTAAAATTGTCTTGAGACCAAAACCGGTTTCCAGATATTGACTCATTTTTGGTGCAAGTTCTGCATTCCAAGGGTTCCTCTACCCTTGTTCCTTGACCACTCCACTCCTGGCAAGCTGGATTGTACTTGGAATCCCCTCAAAATCAGGTTCCTAGTTTATTTATACCTTATTCCTTCCTCAAGAAGTGGCTACACCTCCCAGAAGGTCGGGCCCCACCCCCACGCAGAGGAGCTGCAGATCATTGCCCAGCATGTGTCAGGGCTGCAAAAGGACCTGATGTGTGAGGCTTAGTTGCCTCTTTGTAGGTCACCCTTGACCATATAATTTCTTGTCCAATTAATGTGGACACTTTTGAGGGTACAGGGGGCCCTCTGAATAGTTGTGTTGGGACAACAGGCAAAATCAGTACGTGTGGACACCCTTCTAGGGAAAGATCTGGGGATAGAATACGCGCATCTCTTGGGGCTTGGGGATTTGCAGAACACAAAGGTTAGTGTGACCAGGAGAGTGCATCAGCTTTTTCATGATTTCCTCCCTCCAAAGTCCTGCTGCCTTTGTTTTCTGGAGACAAATAGCGTTACTGGGCCGCGTAAACAGGGAAGAGAGACACAAGATGGTGAGAGTGTCTGTGTGGGTCCTATGACTGCTGAGAGCTAGCGGGACTGGGCTCTACAGCAAGAGTGATTAAGGGCGCAGGTTTGGGAGTCGGGTCAGACCTGGACTTAAACCCCAGCTGTGCCTCTTACTAGCTGTAGTGCTTTGGGTCAGTGACTTGGCCCCTCTGAACATCAGTTTCCTCCTCTGTAGAATAGGGTCTATGAGGTCGTTGTGAGGATTCAGTGAGATAGTGAGCTGGAGTGCCCAATCAATGGTGACTATGCTTGTTCTCAGTCCCAAGAGTCGTGCCCTCAGGCAATTGGAGGGGTGTAAGTGAGATTTGGTGCCAGAGGGCTATGGAGGATCACTCTTCCCCGCTGAGCCTCACGTTAGTGAGACTGCAAAGTTAACACTGCTCTGAGTTTGTGATGGGGAGTTGCTAGGGAGCAACTGAAAAATGCCATGTTACCTCGTTGGCTTTGGGCATTGCCGACTCAGGGCTTTGTTGGTAAGCTCTTCCTCCTCACTCCCCTGAAACTTTGCCCCATCACCCTCACCTTACCCGAATCCTATTCACCTTTCCAGCCATGGCTCAAATCCTAGGTTCTCTGTGCAGATGACCTGACCATCCCAGCCCGTGGTGACTTCTCCCTCCTTGAGCCTCAGACCTTCAACTGTAAAATGGGCATACTATTTATAACGCCCTGGCAGGAAGGGCTGTGATTAGGACTGAATGAAAGAACAGCTGTAGCATGCCAGGTGCAGTGCTCGCTGCAGGCACATGGTGAGTTCTCTGCCTCTTTCTTTTCCTGCTGTCTGAACCCCCACTATGCCTGCATCGTGCTCTTGATCAGATGCAGCCTTCTCTTGGTAGTCATTCGGGAGTATGTGTGTGCTTAACTCTCCATTCAGATGTAATGTCACAGAGATTGGGGGCCACATCTTACCCCTCCTCACCTTCCAGTATCCAGCGCCACACAAATAGCCATAGTAACCATTTCTTACCGAGCACTTTACGATTCGATGTGGCAGGCATTCTGCTGTGTGTGTGATACACGTGTGTCTGGTCTTTACCTTTGCCCCTGTATGTTCCTTCCAGGACAGGCAGACATAATTCTCCCTGTCGAGCAGAGCGAGGCTCAGAGAGGGTGGGTTAACTACTGCCCAAGCTCACATAGCTAGTAAGTGGCCCAGCCAAGCATCAAATTCAGGCTTGACTCCCGTGCTCGATTAGGTTTCCATCGAATGCCTGTGAATCAGTGGGAGGGAGGATGGCCAGGAGTAGAGACCAGAATAGGAGTGCCTACACACTTACTTTTACTTAGTAGGGGAGGCCTGATTAAGAAATACCTATAGGTTATAAAGACATAGGATTCAATGGGTCCCCAAGCCTGGGTAAGGGATACAGTCCCTTCCGGACAGTAAGAAAAGAGCCGGCGGAGGTTATGGGTTAAGCGAAAACCTCAGGGCCATTGTCCTAGGGAATTCCATGGTGGCTCCAAGATCCTAAAAATTAGCAGTGGAGGACCTACCCACTGGCCACTCTCAAGGTGAATTCTAGAATAAGCACTGGTCAAAGGCACCTCCTCTGAAGTGGTTATTAACCTAGAAACGCTTGAATTCCCTCGGAGTCCAGTCTGTGCATTACGCTCCAATCGTTCCTTGGGAAAAACCAGGACAGAATATCAAGCATTGGATCTGTGGTTAGATGTGGAGATAAGCTCTGCTGTGCTCTTGCATCAGGGGCAATGATGGGAAGAGCAGAGGGCATTTGCCATCTAATTTAGCAGACCCTAAAGCTCATATGGTTTGAGAATGACCTGAGAACCCATGGCTATGACCTCATGGAACAGGATAGAGGGCTTGGTGATCCTAGGTCTGTGCACTGCAGGGTCGGGGACTGTGATCAGGGAGGATTCACCTGGGTCCAGTCAAGCGAGGCCTCCTCCGGAGAGTGCATCAGGGGTCCATGTGCTGTCTCTTCAGTCCTCCCAGACTTTCCAAAGGCCTCACTCAGACCAGGGTGAAAAAATAGCCATTTTCCACCTCTACCCCTGGCCTGGTTCCCAGGGATTAAGTTCGGAAAGCATCAGCGAAGGAGCTGGGGGCATCCAGGCTCAGCCCCTGCCTCGACTGGCTCACCAGGGCAGCATAGAACACCACTCCCAGCATCTACTCACAGTACCCCTCCCCAGCCTTGTCTTGGAAGGTCATGGTACAAGGAGCACAAAGCTTGGCCCAGGTGTCAGGTGCAGCTGAGGTTTAATCCCCGCTCACTCGCTTCCTGAACTCTGTCAGGCATGACAATGGACTCACCTTTCTAGTCCATAGGTTTATTCTCTGTCCATCGGTGATGTAAACAGGACCTACCTCACAGGGTTGTGGAGACCCTTTAAGGGGTATTCATGTGTCCCCTCCCAACTTCTCAAACGGGGAGAAATCACATGTCAGAAAGACAGTGAAACTGTCGAATATGCGTGACATCATCTATATAAACTGTACAACATACTCGGAGTGTCATCTTACGTTGTTCTGTGTGACAGGATAAAAATTGGTACTGTTCGTTATGATAGATAAGGACAAACCTCGAATTGTCACTTTCAAGAAATCGTCACTTCTCCGACCTCCGACCACAATTATTTCAGCCACGCTTTCCTCAAGAAGGGTCAGGAAATCTCACGTCAGAGTTTACAGCGCAGCCTGCATTTCATCTATTTATTGAAAGATTCACTGAGTGCTTACTACATCAGGTCTGCTGGGTGCTGGGAATCACAGATGAATAAGCTGAGAGCCCATAAACTGGCTAGAGTCCAGAGCGGGGAGGCGGATGCTTTTGTCAGATATTTATAAGACGTGAAATGTTGTGAAAGAGAACTGCCCTGGTTATTGTGGGAGTCCAGAGGAGGGGCAGCCAATCCAGCCGGGGGCAGGGGAAGGGAAGCTAGTCAGGAAACTCCTCCTGGGAGAGGCCAGGTCTAAGTTATGTGGGTCCTGTAGCTGCCTTTCACATACTACTTTGTATTTTATTGTTGTTTGTTTTGGGTCCTGTTTTCAGAAGGAGCGGGAGGAAGAAGGTGAGAAAGACATCCTCAGTGATGGCAACAGCAGGAGCCGATTCGGCCACAAAGCAGCTTGAAGACTGGGCAACTAGGGTGACCAACTGTCCCGGCTTGCCGGGTCCTGAAGGGTTTCCCGGGTGCAGAACTTTCAGCTTTAATACCAGGACAGTCCCGGGTTGCCTGTGACTGAGGGGCTCCCTCAATGCGGGGCTGTCGGTGCCAGGATGGAAAAGACCTAGGCAGACCAAGAGGCGGCGGTGGCCCTGTGGGGCAACTGCAAGTAGTTCAGCCTCTTTGGACCTCACAATGCAAGGCAGGAAGTGGTGACATATGAGACTGGGAGAAAAGCAGGGGCCAGATCACGAAGGACCTTGCCATATATAAGGAACTTGTACCTCGTCCTCTAGGCAGTGGGGGCCTTGAAGCCTTTTCAGCAGGGAAGTGACAGACTTCAGATTTGCTTCTTACTTAGATCACTCAGGAAGTAGTACAGAGGCTCAATTTGCAAGGGCCGAGGTCGAAGGCAGGAGGTGGCTGCCTCAATTCAGGTAATGATGATGCAGGCCTGGTAAGAGGCAGTAGGGATAGAGTGGAAGGGAGAGATTCAGGGGCCACTTGGGGGATAAAATTGGTAGCAAGACTGACCGAACGAGGGCAGTGAGGGACAGCAGAGTTGACAGTGATCACCCCAATTTAGTAAAACATTACACAACCTTTTGGTTAAATGAAATCATAGGAAGAAAAATATAACCAAACACCCATCTACGACCACAAGCTCCAGCAATAAAACGAATGACAGATACCCTTGAATGCCCATGGACCCCTCCCTTATACCCATCCCCCTTCCTTCCCAGTAGTTACCCCTATGCAAAATTGATGTTCCTCATTTCCATGAACTTCTTTATGCTTCTGCTACATAGATATGAAGTGCAAAGCAACATATACTGATAGCATTTTTGTGCATCTTTTTATACCTTGTATAAATTATATCATGAGGTAAGTGTTCTTCCATATCATGCTATTTCACTATTGTGTGCAAGATACAGCCATAGTGACATCGGTAGCTCTGGTTCACTTATTTTCCTGGTGAATGGCTTTCAATTGTATGACTGTATCCCAATTTGTTCATCCACTTTACCGTTGATGACCATTTATGTTTTATCTGAATTTTTCGTTAATAAGTACAACGCCGCTAAGAGCATCCTGGATTAGGTGCCCAGGAGCGGAATCCTTGCAGTCAGCCGCGGGTGCTTCTCCTGCACGTTAATCGATATGCCGGATTGCTCTCCAAGGGCCTCAGACCAGCAGCTTCCACACCTACTAGCAGTGGATGCAAACTCCCCATGACTCTATCTCCTCACCAACACGTGGGGTGGTCAGTCTTTTTCACCCTCATGGCTCTGATGGTGTGAAATAGTATCTCACCGCGGTGTGGGTGGGCACTTCTCGGACTGCTTGTGAGGTGGTGCCTCGTCTTGAGTATTTTACTTTTTTTTCCACTTGTGTCCCCTCTTCTGTGAAATGCCTGGTCAAGGCTTCCTAATTTTAGGAAGCACTCGAGGCCATAAAACCCCTCTAAGTGGCACTTAGTCATCACCATTCTGGGAACTGTTTTATACGGTCATTCTCTGCTTTCATGTACGAATGTTTCCATTGCTCTGCGATCATTCTAGGCAACTGTGGATTTCCTTCGTTCTGAACAAATTACCAGCCATTTCCTCTTTGAATATTATTCTTCCTCAGTTTGCCTAATATCTCCTTCACAAACCCCTATGGGGTGTAGTTTATATGTTTTTGGCCCATGCCCTATGTCTCTTCAACTTTCCTTTCTCTTTATCTCCCTAGGAGGCATTCCCCCCTGATTTCTTCCAATACACTAATTCCCTATCCAGGTGCGTTCACCGGTTATTTAAAATTACGTTAACTTTTTGGTCCAGTGGTTCTGTTTTACGCTTTCAGAAATTGTACTTGATTCTTTGTGATAGTTCTTGTTTCTTCCTTATTATTATGGTTCATATCCTCTCACTTACTTAACATGCCAACGCTTTTTGAATTGTTTGCACCGGGGATAAGTCTTTGGAGGAGGATACCTTTGGTTTTCTTGAATTATGAGCAAGTATGGAAGGGCTTTATCGGTGGGGACCTTCTCTAAGGCTCAGTTAAGGGTGGGCTCCTCCACAGAGGATTTGACTAGCATTTGCCCCATGTCTGGATTTTTGCCAGAATTCCTTGAGCCATGCTGATGGTCTTCATTGGAATGCCACAGCCACGTGAAGGCAGAATTGTGATATGAAACTATCAAAGGAGCCTTTTCCCCCCATCCAGATACAAGGCCAAGATATACCAAGTTGCCTTGTCTCTCCCTTTCCCCATAGCAGAAAGGCCAGCTTTTCACTAAGGGTGTTGTCTTTCAAGGGCCTGGGTTTGAGGCAAACGTCTCAGTTGTCTATTAATTTCTAGCTCTTTTCCAGCTCATCCAAGCATTTAAAATAATGTTTGCGATCATTTTTTCAAGTATTTCTACTTGTTTGGAATGGGAAGTCTTGTTTTGTTTTTGCTGATCTATTAGTGTGCCAATAGTGTGCAAATAAGAAGTGTAAGTGGCCCTTAATATTAAAGAAAGAGGGGGTACACCCGTGCAGGGTAACTCATAAGCTACTCTGAAAGTTTCGAGTCAACTGCATTCACATACCTGTTGCCTTGGAGGAGCTGGTTGGAGGGCTGGGCTCAGCTGGGCCCCGGTCTCTCCCCGTAGAGTCTCAAAGCCTGTCCCTGTGGTGTCTCCAGCAGGATAGGCAGACTTCCTACATGGCGGCTCAGAGGTCTCAAGAAACGAGGCAGAAGGCACCTGTCGTTTTAAAGATTAGCTCTGTAATCGGCGTACATAACATCACTTCCACCATGTTCCATTGGTCAAAGCAGTCACGTGTATGCCCAGAGCCCAGAGCAGGGAACATGGACAGGACCTTTCAACGCAAAGAGCGTCAAGGCATGAAGGCCATCCTGAACCTGACATGTAGTGCCACGCAACACACACTCGCTGATATGGTGCTGGGTGCCACACACTGGGTATGTCCATACGACGATGTTGTACTCAATTATTTCGGAAACCGGGGAATTGCAAAAACTGACTTGTTTTTGGAAATTTCACTAGTCTGTTTCTCTACTGTGCATCCTTCCTCATTTACATTTACATATTTAAATGGAGGCTTCATGCGCGGTATGATGACAAAGTATAACAGGGGTGCATTGGTGGATATAGCTGCTTCTTGACCTTAGTGCACATCACACATAAAGTATTTCTGAAAAGTTCCATAATACAGTCGTGGAACGACGTGAACAAAGGTGGTAGATGAAATTAGTTGGAAAATTATTTTGACCTTACAGGTTGCTGGAAAGGTAGACGTAGAAAAATAACAAACAGAAATAGTCATTTAGACAGACGAAGAAATGCAACATAGTTAAGGAAAGTCCACGATTTCCCAAGGAGTCAATTATATGTATGAGTTGACGATGGAATGAGTAAATATCCAGGACAGTTTTGTCTTGGGAAACCTCACGCTATTAAAAAATAAATAGGAACCCAAAGAGCTGTTGTGTCAGTAATACCTGCCAATACGCTCACTATACAAAATAATACAACAGGAATTTTAATAAATTTATTTTAAAATTCATTTTAAAATCATAATAAAACACCCATTATATCATGTTAATGCAATTTACAAACTCGTACGATAAATATTTCCTTCTAGAAACGTAGAGGAGATTGACGTTGTTTCGAATATTTGAAAGTCTCCTTACTATCCGGCCTGACAGAAGACAGATGGATTCTTGTATCCGCTTCTGCACTTCATCCGTTGTCACATCAAACATAACGAACTTCTGGAAAATTCCACCGTACACTCGTGAGGGAATGAGTGAAACAGGTAAATGGCATTATCAGCAAAGTACTCCCAAAAGACCGACCTAGAGAAAAACACTAACGGGAATGACGGTTTGGGAAAGCCATGACATGCCACGTGGTTAAGGCAAATCCGTGTTTTTCATGGAATAAACTACACTCTCTGTACATTAAAGTGGAGTTGATGATGTTTTGTCCACCGTAACAGTGCTCTAAATGTCGGCAGAAAGCCACAGGATCAAACACGAGGGCCACAGTTCTTTTCATGGCAAGTGGGGCGGCTCTGAAAAGAGCCTTTGGGTTGCGATGCTCACGTGGTGCCCAGGTAGCTCAGCTGCAGCAAATGTACCGGAGGACGGCCTTGGTGCCCTCGTACACAGCGTGCTTGCCCAACTCCCCGAGCAGGAGCAGGCGCACGGCCGTCTGGATGTCTCTGGAGGTCATGGTGGCGCGCCGGGTTTTGCGGGCCAGGCGCGAGGCTTCTTCAGCGATGCGCTCGAACATGTCTTTCACGCACGAATCCATGACGCTCAGGGCTTTCTCAGACAGGCTCAGGTCCTGATGAAAGTTCTTCAGAACCCTGGGAAAATAGGCGGCAAAACTGTCAGAGTGGCGGCGGCGCGGCGGCGGTGGCGGCGCCTCAGCTGCTTCTGCTCCAGGATCCTCGGGGGCACTTCCGTGGGCTCCTTTCTGCGCAGGAATTCCTCTAGCGAAGCCCCAGAGCCAACATCAGCCATGTCGGAGGCCGCTTCCTCCAGCTTGTGAGGAAAGACAGTGGCCGCTGCTGCGAGGTGGTCGACTTATGTAGTCGCTGCATTCCCTGACGTCATGGGCAGTCTCCACATCTCATTGGCTAAAATGCAATCCAGGGCGCCTGTCACTAAGTCACGCCACGTCTCACGAGATAGGATAGGCTCCTGCTTGGCATCACATATCCTCCAATCAGAGTGGGAGTCCCTTGACCTCTCCGTGACCTCGGTCAGTAACTCTGAAACAAGCTCCATAGGGCGAAAGGTCATCTGACAACGTTAGCCGTTAGCCGGCTGATGCCCCAACGGGGGGACTTAGAACTAAGACTTCACCAAAAGCACCTGAATTGTAGAAACTTCCGTTTTGGCTCCTTAAGTCTGACCTTCATAACCCAATTCCTGACTGCTATCAGGATGACTCTGGCCACTTTGGGCCCTTTCCCTCTAACCCAGAATCTACTATTGTCCTGGGGTAAACCACCCTGACTCAAGGCAGGAACCCATGTGACATGGCCAGCAGTGGTTGTGGAAATCCAGGGACATAACTGGCCAACTCTTCTCTCCAGATTTCATCAAAATACTCAGTGAGTTACCAAAAAAAAGGGGGGGGGGAGATAACAAAATAGTCTCCAAACAGAAATTGGGAAAACTCGTAAACAAATATATTAAAACTACTTAAGGATCAGCTTGAATTCCTGAGAGAACCCGAATTCAAAATCCAGCCTTTTGCTGTGGTGAGAGTGACTCTGGATACTTTGGGGCGATTTTCCTCTGTCAACCTGTGGTCCCTGGTGCCAATTCAACACCAACAGTAATCCCCAGTTTCGGACCCAATTAAAAAAAAAAAACAACTTTATTCAGTGCCGATAACTGTGATACAGCACAGCTGTGGAACAGCTCAGTAAGTGTTACAGCTTAATAACCAAGCGGAATGGCTGCAAGGCAGTCTTGGGAAGGAGATTCCTTTCAAGCTAGACAGCTCCGGGGTCTGCTGGGGTCTGCTGTCGTGGTTCAGCTCCAGCTGAGGAAACACAGCTTTCAGTCTTCGGGTGGAAAGGCAAAGCGTGCTCTCGCCAAGCCACAGGGAAACTGACTTATGTAGACAGAAGTTCCTCCCCCTTGTCTGAGTACGGTCTATCCTCATGCAAATGAGGACTTCAAATCCCCTCAGTCTCATTGGCCCCCCAAAACGCTGTCCTGATTGGTCAGAACGGAGCCTCTCTGATTGGTCAGTACAGATCGCACAGCTCTGATTGGAGGTAGGGGTGGGAAGCCTAAGTCCTGTTGGTTGTACAGTTATTCCAGGTAGTCCTTCATAAGGGGTGGCTCAGGTGGCGGAATGCCATACAGTCCCACGGTTCAGAGCCAGGAGGCGAGCAGCTTAGCACAGCTTCTTCCACAGGGTTTGCATGCGAGGCCCCTGATGAGAAATGGCTGCTAGGCTCTGTTTGTTAAATTTGAGCTCAGTCAGCCACCAGGAGCGCTTCTCAGTAGGCATCTTTCTCAGGGGTCCACAACTCCAAGTCACAATCTCCTCTTTCCAGGGCTGAGCCGGCTGTGGCTTGAGCAGTAACTCTCTGACATGGCCAGCAGAGTGCTCCTACCAATCACGGGCCATAATTAACCAGCTATTACCTCCAGTTCTCATCAAAACCCTTGGCGAATCAGAGTAAAGGGAATGGTAAAACCACTTTCTCCGAAGACAACACAAACGGAAACTGGAATACCTACATACATATTTAGCATATTTAAGTATGTAATATTTAACAGCAGGATTGGCAGATTTTTTACTTGGCAGGTCAGAACGATCAAATTTACCAAATTTAAAATTTATTTTTAACATAACTTAGCCCCCCCCCAAATACCCCACATACTTGAATTGAGGAAACGCATGAGCAGTCAGTTGAAAAGAAAATGATTACCCTAATTCTCTAAGAAACTGCCAGGGTGAGGGGAAAAAGAATCGATACACAAAAAGTATATTAAAATTCGGAACATAGTCTTTTCAAAACACCTATGATAATGCAGGCAAAGGCGTTTCTTTATTTACATAAAAATAATTTACAGAATTTGAACCAAACAGGACTTCCAAAGAATTGAAGACATGCAGAGCTTCAGTGAGCTACAATACAAATGGTCGGACTTCCAAGTGTATTTCCTGTGAGGTCTTCAAGGAACACTTATTGCTACTGCTAATAAAATGGTTTCAATCATTAAGGGGATAAAAGCTAAGTTTATTAATAGAAAATATATTATGATGATAAAACCGCTGGAAAAAAGTTTACAACGGAGATTCATTTGGACCGTGATGATAGTGTTCGCTTGAATCCCAAAGCTACACGAAGGCACTCTTTTGATTACAGATTCTCAAGGAGATCTTTTTTCCCCACCCAAAATCAAAAACATGGAATAGTTTCTGTCCCCTTTAGCATCTTCCTTTCCCAATAGGAAAGGTCCAATTTTTCTTGAAAGGTGCAGTCATTCAAGAATCTACAATTGTTAAAGGTCTCAGTGTACTATAACCGTCCGTCACTTCTCACACAAAGATGAGTATTTAAAATAATGTGCATAATCATTTTTCAAGTTATTTTGTATTTTTCGATGGAAGATTGTTACGCTTTCTATTTCATCTATTTTGCAAATTAAAAGTATCTAAGTATGCCCCTTCAAAAACAACTGAAGTTAGGGTCACTAAGTGGTACTCAGCTGATGTCTAAACTACTCTGCAATGTAAGAGACAACGCACTCTTGGAGAGGGACCTCTCCAAGGGGGTGACTGGCAGGATAGGCAGATTTCTTCTTTTGACACGGCTGCACAGAACTCCCAAACAGCAAGGCAGAAACTATGCGTCCTCTTAAAGATAAACTCTGCAATGGGCAAAATATCACTTTCTGTGTACTCTGTTGGCAAAAGCAATCACAAGCCTGCCCAGTGCCAAGAAGAGAGGAAAACAGGCATGCCTTATCAATGGGAGAAGTGTCCAGGAATGACTAGCCTTCACAAATCTAAAAAACCCTGCTGTGCAACACCCATTTCTTGAGATGCTGCTGAGTGCCATGTAAGTGGTATGTCCATACAAGAAAGACCTTGCTACCCTGGGCCACAGTGGCAAACCCTAGAATAATTTTCCACTTGACTTACCCTTATCTGGGTGACGTCACGAATGCAGTGAATCCCTACGGCCCAGGGCAGAGCTCTCACCCGAAGCAGCTGGAAATTTACAACCGTAAGGGACATCCTCTCCTGCTCCTGGGTGCCTGGACATAGAGACATAGGTGAACAGATGGACAGAAAGGAGAATTATCAGGTGAATACAGGCTAAAAAGAGCCATGCCGGAAACTGGTCCCAATATCTGTTTCCTGATTTGGGGCCACTGAGTTTCCCAGTTACCCTGTGGTCTGTCCTTGCAGGGGATCCCTAACACCTGAGACCTCATTGCAACCGCCACCCACCCCCCCGTCTCCATCTTGCCTACAAATGTACATATCTTCAGAGTCGTAAATGGGACACGTTTGGGAGTCACAGAAGGAACTGAAGGAGGAGGAAAAGCAGAGGCAGCCCCTGATGTCTGCAATGCCACACTGTTGCAGTTTGCTTAGGGAAACACTTGTTTAAGCAAGTCCGTTTGAATTGATTCTCAAAAGGAGATTGAGGTAGGTGAAGCAAATCAGTGCTGCATTTCCTTTTGGTTTAAAGTATTTCCTTTCGAGCTGGTGAATCCAGAGGAACATGGTCGCTAGGACTTACTGAAAGGTTGAACTACTCTAAGTTCTAATACCATGTGTGATGAACCAAACCCTAGAGTGAGGTCCGGGGCATCACCTGAGTGTCCTGTGGCCTTGGGTAATACCCTTCACCTCTCTGGAGTATCCCATCAAGGAAAGAACACCAAGTCCCCAGAAGGGAGAGACTTCACTATGCCAGTACAATATTTATAAGAAGAACAGTAATGATGCACGAGTCCTCCTTGCAAATAATCCCCAGGGGTGCATGACAAAATGCCTGGATAATCATCAAGGCCACCCAAGTCAGGGACTTCTGGTCAAGATGGCAGAGTAGGTAGACACTGTACTCGCTTCCTCCCATGACCACCCAGAATTTCAGCTGAATTATAGAACAACCATCACTGAGAACCACCTGAAAAACTAGCTGAACAGAATTTCTATATCTAAGGACATGAAGCAAAGGCCATGCTGACACTGATACCAGGGGCACCGACGTGGAATGGGCTGGTCCCACACACACGGTGTGGTGGATGAGAATCAAGAGGGATATCTCAGCTGCGGAGGTTCTGAACCCTTAGGACTGAAGGTTCCCAGCCCCACACAGGGCTCCCCATCCCGGGGCACCAGCGCAAGGAAGAGAAGCCCTCATGACATCTGGCTGTGTGAACCAGTGGGGTTTGTGTCTGAGAAGGAAGACAAGCTGTTAAAGCTCTGGAATAAAAACAGACACATGGATCAATGGAAAAGAATAGAGAGCCCAGAAATCAACCTATGCCTATGTGGTCATGTAATCTATGACAAAGGAGGCAAGAATATACAGTGGGGTAAAGACCGTCACTTCAAAAAATGGTGTTGGGAAATCTACGCAGATACATGCAAATATATGAAACCTGACCATCTTCTTACACCATGAACAAGAATAAACTCAAAATAGATTAAAGACTTAAATGTAAGACCTGAAACCATAAAACTCCTGGATGAAAACATAGTCGGTAAACTCTTCGACATCACTCTTAGTAACAAAATTTTTGGGATATGTCTCCTCCGGCAAGGGAAATACAAGAAAAAGAAAAGAAACCTGTCGGACTACATCAAACTAACATGTTTTTTGCACAGAGTAGGAAACCATCAACAAAACAAAAAGACAACATACTGAATGGGAAAAGATATTTGGGAATAATAGAGTCTATAAGGGGTTAATATTCAAAATTTATAAAGAATGCATGCAAAGTCAAACCCGAAATAAACAAACAATCCAATTTAAAAATGGGCACAGGACCTGAATGGACATTTCTCCAAAGAGGACATGCACATGCCAATAGACATATGAAAAGATGCGTGATGTCACCAATCATCACAGGGAAATGCAAATTAGAACCACAATGAGATATTATCTCACACGAGTCAGAATGCCTGTCATAAATAAATGAACAAACAAGAAGTGTTGGTGAGGAAATGGAGAACAGGGAATCCTCGTGCACTGTCTGGTGGGACTGCAAATTGGTGCAGCCACTATGGAAAACAGTATGGAGGGTCTCACCCAAATTAAAAATAGCACTACCATATAATCCAGCAATTCCACCTCTGGGCATTTATAAAAAGAAATCGAAAATATTAATTCAAAGAGATATCTGCAGACGTAGGTTTATTACAGCATTACTTACAACAGCGAAGATATGGAAGCACCCTAAATGTGGTATAATATATATATATATATATAATATATCACACACACACATACATACATACATACATACATACATACATACATACATACATATATATACATATATACACATACATATATACAATGGAATATTACTCGGCCATAAAAAAAGAACAAAAATCTTTCCATTTGAGACAACATGGGTGGATGTAAAGGGCATTCCCCTCAGTGGGGTAAGTCAGGCTGAGAAAGACAAATGTCATGTGATTCCACTTGTATGTGGAATCTAAAAAACAGAATAATCAAAACAAC
The DNA here is from genome assembly GCA_003508835.1 of Eonycteris spelaea. Taxonomy (NCBI): domain Eukaryota; kingdom Metazoa; phylum Chordata; class Mammalia; order Chiroptera; family Pteropodidae; genus Eonycteris; species Eonycteris spelaea. Next base: position 11,598 of record PUFA01000690.1, on the reverse strand, counting down.
AACAAAAACAAAAGACTCACAGAGAGAACAAATTGATGGTCGCCAGATGGGAGGGGGTTATTGGTGGCTCAGTGAAAAAGGTGAAGGGATTAAGAAGTACCAATTGGCAGTTATAAAAGAGTCACGGGGATGTAAAGTACAGCAGAGGGAATATAGTGGATAATATCATAATAACCATATTTCATGGCAGGCGGGTACCAGACTTATCGGGGTGATTACGTTGTAAGTAATAGAAATGTCTAATCACTGTGTTGTACACTTGAAACTAATATAACACCGTATGTGACCTGTAATTGAAAATTTTTTAAAGAAGTAAAATAGACTAAAAATATATACCTGACGACAATTTTTATGCGACTACAAGCCGTTAACAATTTACCGACATTATATTTTAAATATTACTGTGTCGTAAACTGGTATGATTTTAATGAAATATAAATAACTTCACATGAAGGAAACAACAAAAGGCCACCCAAGTTATATGACACTTGCCTAACTACATCCCCCAAAGGTTGACATTGTTCACCATTGCCTCTCTCAGAAGATCTTAGAAGTGGAGGTAGACAACATTAAGGACAAATTTCAGGATTTCAAAGAATCCTGGGGCAAGGAGGAGGCCATGAGGGGCAGGACTGGTCATGTCACAACCCTTGGATGGGCGCTAGGCTTCGTGGCAAGGACCTGTTAGAGGGGAGTCCCAGTGCACTCACATTCCACTAATGTCCACCGGTAGTCCCAGGTTTGTTTTGAAAGTCCTCCATAATAACGAGAAAATAAAAGTCCACTTTTTCAAGCTTACTCCTCTCTCACCCTACATTCATTCGCCAGCCATGCAGTAGTGACATGTCTTGATCATAGAGGAGGAGGGTAACGATGGCCCAGAAATCAGGACCAACCCCGTTTATTGACCTCTGACAGTATTTTTGGTTTCTTTGAAAAATAAATTATTTTTCAAGTCCTTTTATAAGATTTTTTAAATATACCAGCATAATGATAATTAATATTCCTGATGAGCGGATTCATTTATCCTAAATCCTTACTCTCATGATCCCAGGGAGACCCCTGGAGGTATAAGGGCCCCTTGGACAGAAAGAAACAGGCGTTTGTACTCCCTCTCTGAAAAGGCGTTGATCTCCCCACCCCTTCATTACTGCACTACTCGAGAGCTCTCTCTACAATCCAGTTTTCGCCCCCATCCTGCCTCTTTAGTTCATGAGGCTCTGCTGATGTTAAGTCGCCTTTGTGTTTTGTCTCCTCCGTACAATCCTGTTCCTCTTCTGAGGGACTCAAGAAAAGTTTGGTTTCTGTAGATTATCCAGATTTTTGTCTCATTGTTTGACTGAGAGTGACATCTTCTACAGGTTTCTATGTCCTAATCAAAAGGGGAAACTACAACTTACTTTAAAGTACAAATGGGATACATAACGAAATTGAGAAAATACTTAGGTCTAAAGCAATCCTAATACTTGTTAAGGATTAAAATCACATAGTATCATCCCCCTTCACAGAGAAAGGTAGGAGAAACAAAATGTCAAAATAAAAATACGTGATATTCAAATAGTTGTGGAAAAAGACAAAGGGAGGGTGGCCTAATTTCCTCCCTCAAGCAGTCATCAATGTTTCTTAATATTATGAAAGAGGAAGAAGAAATTCCCACCGATAGCTCAAATCCATATCTCCTGTGGGTTGAAGTGTGTCCTTTAAAATTCGTATGCTGGCAAAGACCTAAATACCAGCACCTCATGTGTGATCAATATCATTGGGAGACAGGGCTCCACTGAGGTAATCAAGTTAAAAGATACTCATTAGGGTGAGTCTTCATGCAAATGACGGTTTCCACATAAAAAGAGAAAATTAGACACAGAGACATGTATATGTGGAGGAAAATGCAGACAGATATAGGGAGATTTCCCCATCTACAAGGCAAGGAGAGTGGCTTGGAACAGATGCTTCCTTCACAGAACTCTGAAGGTACCAACCAGTTGACACGTGGATTTGCCTTTTGAGCCTCCAAAATCTGAGCTAATTAATGTTATCTTGTTTAAAGAGCCCAATCCCTGGAATTTTAGGGCAGCTTTGGAAAACTAATATTATTAAATAATTATGGTTAAAAAGCATAAAACCAGTCCAAGAAACAAACGACGAGCAGGAAAATCACACGGTTACTCTTTCTGTCACTAGGGGTGAACATTTCAGGAAGACTCTAATTGGTTCAGTCTTACATTTAGGTCTTTAACCTGTTTGAGTTCATTTTTATGAGTTGCGTAAGATGGGGATCCACTTTCATTCGTCTGTATGTGGTCACCCAGTTTCCAACACCATTTGGACTCTCCTTTTCCTTTGAGTATTCCTGATTCCCTTGTCTATTAACTGACATGTATAAGTGGGTTTATTTCTGGGCACCCTAGTATCTTCCACTGTTCCAGGTGTCTATTTTTATGCCAGTACCATATCGTTTTGATTTTATTGCATTTTAGCACAGTTTGAGACCAGAAAGTGTGATGCTTCCAGCTTGTTTCCAATTTCTCAGGATTGCTTTGGCTACTTGGTGAGTGAGTGAGTGTGTGTGTGTGTGTGGGGGGGGGGTGGGTGGGTGTGTGGGTGTGTGCGCGCGCGTGCGCACGCGCGCACACACGCGGGTGGGGCTCTTCATACAGATTTTAGGATTTTAAATTTTTTTCTGTGAAAAAACTGCATTGGATTTTGATAGGAATTGCTTTGAACCTATATATGAGTTTGCGTAATATGGACATTTTAACAATATTAATTCTTTCTTTCCATTAAACAATGTGTTCCATTCGATTGCCTTCTTTAATTTCTTTCTTCAAAGTCTTATAGTTTCATTGCATAGATCTTTCACCTCCTTGGTTAGATTTATTCCTAAGTATGTTATTGCTTTTGATGTGGTTGTAAATGGGATTGTTTTTCTCTATTTCTTTTTTCAGATGTTTGCTGTCGGCGTACAAAAATGCAACTGTTTTCTGTATGTTGCTTTTGTTTCCTGAAACTTGACTGAATTAGTTGGTTAGTTCTGGCAGGTTTTGGGTGAGATATTTAGGATTTTCTAAATATAAAATCATATCATTTGCAAACGGGAGGAATTATACCTCCTCCTTTCTTATTTGGATGCCTTTATTTCTTTGTCTTTCCTGATTGCTCTGGCTAGGATTTCCAGTACTGTGTTGGGTAGGTGCGGTGAAAGTGGGCATGCTTTCCTATTCCTGATCTTAGAGGACAAGATTTTTATCTTTCAACATTGAGCTCCTTGATGAGGCATATGCTGCTAATTTGAACGTATTTCCCATTTATGTCCCGTTTTTCTCCCCTAGGAGAAATATATATGTACATATTTCTTGAAACTATGACTCTTACGTGAATCCACCAATTCAAGTATGTGTCATACATTTGGGACCCAAAGAATGTAAGAGAAAACAATTTTTAAATTTGGTAAATATTTAAGTACTTTCCGTATCTTTATAAGTGTTCCCGTTTCGGTTTGGAGGCTGTAGCTTTGCAATTCCTCCCTTTCCCAAATAACTGAGGTGTTTTTTTCTTTTCTTTTTTCTTTTCTTTTTTTTTTAATCAAAACTGGAGTTCCTGGTTAGCCAGCAAGGTCCGGTGATTTCCAGGAGCACTCTGCCAGCCATGTCAGAGAATTCCTGCTCAACCATGGTGGCTTAGCCCAGGACAACAGTAGATTCTGGATTAGAATAAAGGGGCCCGAAGTGGCCAGGGTCATTCTGACAGCGGTCAGGAATGGGGTTATGAGGGTCAGACTCTCTCAAGGAGCCAACCCAGAAATTTCTACAATTCGAGTGCATTTGGTGAAGTCTTTTTCAAAGTTCCCCTTTTGTAGCATCGCGCCAGCTAACATTGTCAGAAGACCGTTTGCCTCCATGTAGCACGTTTCAAACAGTTAAGAGGTCAAAGGATGCCCACTCTCATTGGTGGATGTGATGCCAAGCAGGAGCCTACTCACTCACACGTGACGTGGTAAGATTTAGTGATAGGTCCCCTGGATCGTATTTTAGCCAATCAGAAGTGGAGCCTGCCCATGACAGCCAGGAATGCAGCGACTATAAATTGGCTGCCGCCCCTCAGCAGCCGCCACTGTCTTTCCTCACGATGGACGGGAAAGCTACCTCTGACATGCATCGCCCACTCCCGCCGTGACAGCGCCTGCCGCCGACATGCCTGCTCCTATGATGCCGACATGCCTGCGCCTGCGGCCGACATGCCTGCACCTGCGCCGACATGCCTGCGCCTGATGCCGACATGCCTGCGCCTGCGGCCGACATGCCTGCGCCTGCGGCCGACATGCCTGCGCCTGCTTCCGAGGCTTCCGAGGGATCGCTGGGCACGGAGGAGCCACGGAAGCACCTACGAAGGCCCCTGAGCAGAGGACGCCGAGGCGCCGGCGCCGCCCGCTGCTCTGACAGTTTCGCCATCTATTTTCCCAGGGTTCTGAAGAACGTTCACCAGGGCCTGAGCCTGTCGCGGGAGGCCGTGAGCGTCATGGATTCGTTCGTGAAGGACATCTTCGAGCGCATCGCCGAAGAGGCCTCGCGCCTGGCCCTCTCCAACCAGCGCGCCACCATGACCTCCAGAGAGATCCAGACGGCCGTGCGCCTGCTCCTGCCCGGGGAGGTTGGCAGGCACGCTGTGTCCGAGAGCCACCAAGGCCGTCCTCCGGTACAGAAGCCGCACATGAGCTTCCTGGGCACCACGTGAGCATCGCAACCCAAAGGCTCTTCTCAGAGCCACCTCACTTGTCACGAAAAGACCTGTGGCTGTAAAGTGGGATCTACTCTTGTGTTTGATCCTGTGGCTTTCCTCTGACATTTAGAACACTGTTACCGTGGACAAAACATTACCAGCTCTACTTTCATACGCAGAGAGTGTAGTTTGTTCCATGGAAAATCGTGGGCTTCCTTTAACCACGTTGCATTTCATGGCTCTTCTAAACGGTCCGTTTGGATATTTATGTCAGCTGCTATTGCATCCTGTAAAGTCTAAATTATTTTTGTAATTTTATTTACTATTTGTATTCTCATGATCTCGGAGTGTGTGGTGGAATATTCTAGATATTGCCATCGCCAAAGCGATGAAGCAAATTTACACATCAACATAATGCTCTTAAATGGTTTAACATCCCATAATACTCATCTAAATTTACGTAAATGGGTAGAGGAAGATAATACAAAAATAGATCAATGACGTTTCTAAGACGGACTTCACTTTTTTCAGTGCACTAAACTCAGAAATCTCTTTTAATTCATTCAGATTTATCGCGACATACTATTTTCTAGCCAAAAATATTTCATTTTTTAAAAATGTAATTCCATTTCATGCATTTATGCCTTCGACTGTGGTGGAATTGTCCAATGGGTGCAGTTCAAATGCCACTCTCCACTTGGCTAAGGAGGGACTGGCAGCCAGCGAGATACAGCTATTGGTCCAAAGTGTGGTGGAGTGACCAGGGCTGAACCAAATAACAGCCTTCCTGTGCTATTCAGTCTGGAGATGGAGGGAAAACGGGTAGGATCCTCTGCTTGTTATTTTTTGATTCCTTGCTTTTTTTTTATCTTGTAAGTTAAGGATATGAACCCAGGGCACATAGTGTCTGGCTCCTTGCATAATGTAAGAGGTTAGTCAGCAATTCAAAGAACAATGGCATTGGAATGTTAATAGTCAGGTGAAGGTTAATATAGTAATATTTTTATTGTTTTTCGCCTTGACCCAATGGCTTTTACCTTTGTAATTTTTCTAAAAAATATATTGCTGAATTTGTCGAAGTTGACAATATTCTAATCATTTTCTTTTTAAATTGATTGCCAGCTTCACACTCTTTGAAGAGAGAGCATATTGTGGGATTTCAATATTTGAAATGAATTATGATTTGCTTTAAAGCCCAGTATTTTATCATGAGTGTTGTTAAGGGTTTCATTTAAAGACTTACAATAAGGTAAAATACCCCTTTCAATTTAGATGTAAACACCTTTAAAGATATCACTCTCAGCCAAACAATGAGACAAAAACTGGATAAACTACAAAAAATCAAAGCTTTTTGTGAGCTCAGCAAAAGAAAGGTTAAGATTCTGCCGGAAAAGAGTCCCACACAGAGTATTCCACTTTTGACAGAGCACCACTGTAACAGAGTGAAGTACTCGGTCTCTATGACTTTACCTTGTTCAAGCCTGCTTTGTTCCTATGACCTTCAGGCTGGCAGCTTCTGCTTAGCCTTGCATATAGACACGCTAGTCATTAGAGGAATTCTGTTTGCTGCTTGAGGAGATAAGGGAAGTATGTATCGTTTATCAAAGTTTTGCAGGAACATCGTCACCGGACTCACATCAACTAGCAGTCTTCTGGGACCCCTCCTGGCGCCCAGGTATCTTTGGTGATCGATCACCTCTTGCCCCTCCCATTTCTCCTTCCCTTGATGTAAAAAAAGCCCCAACTCTGTATTCTCTTACGATGGATTTGAGGTACCCACTAGGTTCCCATCTTCTCAGTTGTCACCTTCTCGATCGATAAGCCTTTTCGTATTTCAGACTCTGACGTTTTGAGGTTTGACCTTCTAAAGCTTCAGGCATATGGACTTTGGAAGGGCAACAGCACTTGCTCTAGAGACAAAGGTGGGCAGGCCTGGATACTAGAAATAGCTACAAAAAGAATCAGAATCATGAAGGGGTAGTGGCAAGCTTACCTCCAGAACTCTCTTTGATATAAAGAGAGACAGGCTTTAGGACAAATAAGTCTCCTCACCAGGATTATTATATATTTTTTTATTTTCTGGAATATTAGAAAAACCTTACAAAACATTTTTTTAAATGAGCTGGCTGCACAATACACCCAGAAAATCTACCATGAAATCAAGTGCAAGTAGATCCCTGCTTTGTGTTCCTAGAAATCGTCATATATGCCCAAGCAAAATTTTGAAAGCCGAAGGCTGTTTACTGAGCCATGTGCCTTTGCAGGAAAACAAGTGGACCAGTTTGAAAAAAGTGCACTTCACTCAATCACTTAATTTCTATCACGCTAATTTTTCTGTTACATAACCCAATGTTTACACATATTACAATGTTCTTTTCTGAAGTTATTCTTGGGGGAGGGGACAATCCAGTCCATAGCATTTACGTTCACCACGCACACCAAAAGTATGTGGTTCATGAGACAGTAAATTCTGTTCAGGACAAGAACTAGACCAAGAGGTTCAGTGCTGCGGGTTATTAGGAGGTATTAGACATCTAAGTGTATACTCAATAGAAAATGTTTAGTGTTCAGCACAGTATGTGTTAGCGCCTCCTACTCCCCTCCCTACCCAACCCCAACCTTGGGTGTCCCCTCCCATTAAGTGGAAAACACTTTCCAGAAACCAAGAGTTTAGCTAAAATTCCAGCCCTTATTCACCTTAGATCACTTCATACCCGAGTTTTCTTTTCTTCATTTCTGAGATAAGAGGGCTAGCTAGCCCACATAATCTCTTCTTCTCCCAAAGGTTCTCAAATTCTATGATTCCAACTCTACAGAAAATCACCTAGCATTCTCAATCAGGGACCATTTGATCTAAATAGAAAAGTGCCTTTTCCATGTGATGAATCTGCTAAAACAGCTGTCCTGTGTCTGTTTTTTTTTTTTTTTGGGGGGGGGTTGTTTTTTTGTTTTGTTTTGTTTTGTTTTGTTTTTGCTGAAAATAGTACCCCTGTTTACTCCCTTAGAAGACCACCAAGAATGAACCACAGGAGCCTTAACATAATGATTATATTTATTATTTTACTGCTACGTTAGAAATGAAAATAAACCATAAGAAGCTGCAAAAGCATAGAACTTCATGAAGATTATGGAGCAATGGAGGCATCCATTGTAGAAAGTTAAAAGTGGCTTATCCTATAGAGGGTGCAAGGACTACAAACACAGAGGTCATCAGTGGTGAGATTATCAACACTATCTGCCAGCTGGAATTTATGAACCAATGGAAAGTTTTAAAATATATGTAAGGGAACACTGGCTACCCCTGACCTCTTAGCCAGGGTGTATAGGTGAGAAAACATCAGAAGATGCCTAAAATCTCTACAACACAAAGGTTTGCAAAAACAAACAAACAAACAAACAGACAAAGAAGCATTAAAGCAAGATACTCAGGCAATGTTGAAATTTGCTCTTGGGAGAAGATCCTCATTTTCCGATGTTTGAACACACTCTTTCTCCTGCTGGATAGCTGAGGGGAAAAAAAACAAACACAAAAAAAATCATTGAGGGCATTTTGCTAAATTCAGTTTCTTACAAAGGAGCTCTTCTTTGTCAAGTCATTGAAGGCCACCATACTCGTTTTAAATTTAGAATGCCAAAGTACTAAGCACAAATCCTCGGTCAGGTGTGTTTTGTGTGTGTGTGTGTGTGTGTGCGTGCGTGTGCGCGCGCACTCACAATTTAAACACCTGAGCATTCATTAGATTCTACATGAACTATGTTTTTTTTTCCTCCGTTTAAGAGGTAGATTTATGCTATTATCATTTTTTTCACAGATTATTCTGAGACTGAGGAGCTAGTGAAGCATTTTCCTCAGATTTATCTATCACTATGTAATTAGGAAGCTATATTTCAGACGATTTTGACTAACTTTGGAACTCTCAAGTAACGCTGACATGACAAAAAGTGCCCGTCAGTTTTGTGAACATGTGTGGAGTTTCTCCATCAGGCTGTAACTCCCAAGGGCGAAACTAATCCCTTGAGTCTGGGAGCCTTGCGTGCACCCCAGATCTAAACTTGCTCTCTGCCTTATCTTGTCATCAAGTAGAGAAAGCCAAAACTGCAGGTTCTTTAGGAATGAAATCATGGGCCCAAATTGCTAGATGCAGAAAATTACAAATAACCATAAAGTGGACAAGACTAAGATTTTTGTAGTGCTAATCCAATATTCCAAGGTTGGTTATAATATGAGGTTTAGTAATTTTAGAACAAGAAATTAGTTTTTTTAAATTACCACATTACTTCTTGGGTCTATCATGTGAGCACCACATGTGTAACCCAAGAAGGCAGCTCTTGGATATTTTTAACTGTGGCATTAAATATAATGGTACTCTAATTATTTCTCACTTTGTGGCAAAAATTACTAGGAAGAGTTTATTTATCGAGCCTCTGGAAGTTCACCATTGTTTTTTCTCCAATAGAAACCATTCCCGTGTCCCCCGCCCATCCATGACTTACTTTCCTTTGAGGGGAGGGTATTTTTTTCTTCAGTATTCGTTTCTTCAGTTTTGACCTGTCGAACTTCTCCACTTCAGACAAGTCTGGCTTATCGTTCATCTTGACTGAAAGAAAGACTGAAAAAAAAATTGAGAACTTAACTGGCTGAACTATTGTCATATTAAGGGCTCGCAGCCAAAAATTCTCACATTTACTGTCAATAAGCATTTTACTTGCAGATTTTCAGCAACAACAAAAAACAGCACACGTCTTAAAAAAAAGTCATGCGTTTATTAGAATATTTTGAACTCCACATCATTACCCCATTTCTGATAGGCAGTCCATGCCATTGGATCAGGATACACTAGAAACCAAGATGCTCTAAAACCCAGAGTCAGTATGTCCGACTCTTAAAATCCCAGGAAGGGTCAAATGGAGGTGTCAGAAGCACAAGGACAGATAGAGACAGAAGAAAAACTAAAGACCAGCTCACGATTTTTGAGACTGGAGATAGCGTTATTCAAACACCCTCACTTTGTATTCGACCACTTTGGGAGGCATTTTTCTTGGGGAGCAGCACACACACAAAAAGGTAGCATAAGTTGGACTAGTTCTCAACATTTTATCTGCCCCCAAACAGCAGATTAAGGGGCTACAATAGAGAGGGAGAAATGTAATCCAGTCATAAGCAATCACAGGTCTCAGAAGAGCTCCTGGTGGCACTGGTTCGTAAACGTTGTAAGAAGGTACAGGTAATTAGGATCAACCAAGGACTTCGGCAGAATGGGATAAACCAAAGAGAGTCGACTTTTATTTCACCACGTGTTCTCTGCAATGGGAGAGGCTAGGAGATGAGGGGCCCTGTGACCATTCCGGGTTAGTCGGGTTTCTCGCGAAGAGACAATGGGAGACTCTAGAGACCGGAAGCAGAGCTCTGGAGCGCGTGTCTGACCCCGGCCTGGTGCGGGTAGTGCACATGCAGCGCCCAGAGTAGGATGGGGAGGCCCGAAGCAGCCAGAAGTCCCGAATATGCCTCCCTCCGTGAGGTCACCCTAAGTCTCGGCCTTGACCAGCGATCCGACGCCAGTCTCCAGAGGGGGGAACGAATAAGTGATAGGGCTGGCGCGCACAGGCCGGGTTGTTGGCAGCAGTTTGCTTACACGTTTTTAAATAAGTGCCATCGCTGGCGGGCGCCCAGCCTCACCTATCCGCCACGGGCGGGGCGAGGGCGAAGGGCCAGCCCCCGAGGGCCCATTCCGGACGGCGCCCGAACGCCTCCTCTTCGAAGCCTCGGACCCGCAGCCGTGGCGGACGGGCCGCTCTGGGGGCCGCCCCCTCGGGTCGTCCGGCTTCGCGCGCGGAAGGTGGCGGCGCCGTGCAAGGCAAAGGCGCCGCCAGGCGGTGCGGGTCCGAAACGCCAGTCCAACCCGGCCTCCGCGGGGCCCGAAGGCCAGACGGCCCCCGCCCCGCGGCCGCCGCGCCCCCGGCCTCCGTGCTCTGGCTCCCGCGGAACCGCACGGCCCCGCCTGAAGGCCGGAGGAAGCCCGCGGAAAGCAGACAGGGGAGTCGGACCGCGTCGCACGCTGGCCAAGATCGGCCCTTCCGCGCAGGACCCTGCCGCAGTCAACTGCGGGGCAGACCCCGCCCGTGACCCCGCCCGTGACCCCGCCCCAGCCCTCTCCGGTCCGCGGAGGGTTCCCACGCCCGCGGCCTTGCCCCTCCCTCCGCTCTCGCCTTGCAGGCCGGGGTCTGTCTCCCCTCTGCTCAGGACCTCCACCCCTACAACTGGCTTTTCGTGACGTGATACCCGCCCCGCCTCCCCAGACCGGTCCAAGCCCTCTCTGGTTCGCGCGGGGATGGATCGCCGTCAAGCCTCGCCTGCAGCTCCTGCTCCTTTTCTCCAGGAGGCTCCCCTTACCTTTTCCCCAAGTATTGCGCACTCCTCCACGGTAGCAGGGCCCCCCTTACCTTTTCCCCAAAGTATGCGCACTCCTCCACGGTAGCAGGGGCCCCCCTTACCTTTTCCCCAAGTATGCGCACTCCTCCACGGTAGCAGGGCCCTCCTTACGTTGAGCGGACACTTCTTGCCCAGTTAGCTTTGAACGCCCGGAACTCCGAGATCCAAGCCGAAGGAGCCTAGTCAGGCTCTTGGCTTTTTACAGCCATAGGAGCCTAGGTGTGCTACGCCGACCGACGAAACAGTTGGTTTGGAAGTGATGCTTAGTGTCGTTTTCCCCAATCCTTGGACAGGTCATGGAGGAGGGGTGTCCGTGAAGAGGGTAGGTAGTACAGGATCATTCGGCCCCAGTGCGGGGCATTTCTGTGACAGTGATGCGCTCCTATGTAGAAGTCACATTTTCTATGTTCTCACCCACGAGAATGGTGGTAGTCAGTTTAGGGTAATCAGAG